>JADBJO010011181.1:62500-66706 GCA_016801955.1 Conus betulinus
CCCCCCCCCCCCCCCCCCCCCCCCCCCCCCCCCCCCCCCCCCCCCCCCCCCCCCCCCCCCCCCCCCCCCCCCCCCCACCCCCTAAATCACAGACATTGCTTGTCAGTCTGTACCCCCCTAAATCACAGACATTGCTTGTCAGTCTGTACACACCTAAAACCACAGACACCACAGACATTGCTAGTCAGTCTGTACACACCTAAACCACAGACACCACAGACATTGCTTGTCAGTCTGTACACCCCTAAACTACAGACAACACAGACATTGCTAGTCAGTCTGTACACCCCTAAACTACAGACACCACAGACATTGCTAGTCAGTCCGTACACCCCTAAACCACAGACACCACAGACATTGCTAGTCAGTCTGTACACCCCTAAAACCACAGACACCACAGACATTGCTAGTCAGTCTGTACATCCCTAAACCACAGACACCACAGGCATTGCTTGTCAGTCTGTACACCCCTAAACCCACAGACACCACACAGACATTGCTTGTCAGTTTGTTTGTACACCCCTAAACCACACAGACATTGCTTTGTGTCAGTCTGTACCCCCCCCCCCCCCCCCCCCCCCCTAAACCACAGACACCACAGACATTGCTTGTCAGTCTGTACACATCTAAACCACGGACACCAAGATACCATGGAAACAGCCACAGAGGTAAGGGTCAAAACAGAGGTCATAATAAAAACATGGCATGAAGTGTGACAAGATATTGATAGCCATCACCACCTCTCTCATGTTCCTTTGCATGATGAGGTTTTCATCATTTTTCGCTGCTGTGCCCCTCACCATCCCCTCTCCTTTCACTCTCTTCCCTTGGTCTGTGTGGCTGACTTTATTCCATGCCAACATGATGATAAGACGCGACTCTAACGGCAACATTGTTGAGGATTTTGACGTCACTATCGCAGACCATCGACGCCACCCTCACCCCTTTCCTTCCCCACTCTGACTCAGTCTAACGCCACTGATAAAGATTCCAGCAACACTCCCTTCTCCCTCCTGTCAGTTGTTCCATGAATCCTGTTCAAATGGCCAGGCCATGCGTGTCTGCATGTGAGACGCACGTGGCAACCGACATAACTTCGCACATCAGCATCAATGGCTTCAAGACCTTCAAGATCCGAGGTATCGTCATGTTGATCCGAATTGTGTTCCGTCACATTGCACGTGTTGTGAAGTCTCTGTCTCATTTAAACAGATGACTCAACATCCCCTCCACAGAAATGTCATTGGCTGTTATGTTCCTCTGACAGCCTGTCAATCAGACATCAGGAACATGGTTAGATAACCCTCTGGAAGGAGAGAGATCACCCCCACCCCCACCCTCAAATTCACAGACCCACCATAGGCCATCAGACATAGGCCATAGGCCTCTTCAGTGTGCGACACTCAAACACCAGTGTATGCCACAGAGGGGTATACTACTTTGACATCCTGTGTCAAAATCTCTGATTGATCCAGATCAGTGAGTGGAATCTAGTTTCTAAGTCTTGAGACGACATATTGTATTTATGCTATATATTTAACAGGTTAATTTTATGCCAGTTCAGGGCAATATCGGAAAAGATGATTTTAAGATACTGTTGATTGTCTAAATGCTTTGTAGTAGATAATTCTAATTAACATGTGTGCCCCAATTAAACCAACTAAGTATTTTACTACTTTGAAATTATTTCCCTTCAATTGTTTAGCAATTTCTTACTGTTACACACCACTTGAAAAAATACACTTAAAACATGACTGAAGAAAATAATGTGGAGACAGAAAATAAAAGTGCTACATCTCCGTTAGTCTCCTTCTGTTGGCTGAAACCTCGCACTTTCCCTGAAAGTTCAGAGGGCAAGTGGTGAAAGACTCGTCAAACTAGAACCTAGCTATTCTTGAATTAAGGGTTTGAATTATGCCATTAACGAAGTCTGACTTCTTTCTGAATAACTTCATTGAATAAAAAAGTGTGTGCGAATGTGTGTGTGTGTGTGTGTGTACGCGCAGGCAGGCGTGAGCGCGCGCGCGCGCGCACGCGCGCACGCGCGGTGTGTGTGTGTGTGTGTATGCGTGCGTGCGTGTGTGTGCGTGCGTGTGTGTGTGTATGCGTGTGTACGAGCGCGCGCGCGCACCTGTGTGTATGTATTGTGTAAAATGCGTGCTTTGCAAACGTGCATGCACGCTCAAGACACCACAATGTCGCACGAAAAAATGAATAATATGCATCTGTGGTGAGAGTGTGACCCAGATATATTATCATCAGAACAAGACACTCACCAGGGCAGATGCCATGGGAAAACGGTCGACACTCAACAACAGTTGACCCATGACTGCGCGTGCGCTTGTGTGTGTGTGTGTGTGTGTGTGTGTGTGTGTGTGTGTATGTGTGTGTGTGTGTGTGTGTGTGTGTGTGTGTGTGCGAGCGTGCGCGCGTGTGTGTGTGTACGTGCGTGCGAGAGAGAGAGAGAGAGAGAGAGATGTTGAGTTGTGGGACTTCGTTCCTCGTTGGAGCGCACTGTGCCCTTCAAGGCAGCGAAACGGTCGTAAGCCTTTGCGTCGTGTCACGCCGTCTGTCTCTCTCACACAACTCATTAATCATTCTGCTATTCACTGGGCCGAGTCCTGCATTGTTCTTGGGGACTTACGGACTCTTTCTGTCTCCGTCTAACACACACACACACACACACACACACACACACACACACACACACACACACACACTATTTTGACACACCAATCAAGCCGTGAAAAAAAAAAGTGTGAATGATGTGATTAAACCAAACCAAACATTAGCAAATCCTGATTCAGTCACGGATATCTGCTTGTCCTTTTCTATTTTTCATTTTTCTGTCGTCAATCAAACTGATTATACAAGCTATAAATAACCAATGATAAGCGTGATAATGAACTAGCCGCGGTGGCGCAGTGGTCCGGAGCCTGGCTCCCGGCGGGAAGGTAGTGGTGGCTGCGAATCCTGACACGAGGTATATTCTCGTTGGGATTTTCTAGCCCCAGACTGCCCCTACCAGAGTTAAGTGTCTAAGGGCTTCAGCGTAAAAATGGGACGACCACCCGAAGGAATCGTGCAGCCGAGTTTCATCCACTTACTGGATGCGTCACGTCTACACAGTTCGGAGACCCTAGACATATTCCAGCCTGTCGAATTGCTTACAGCACTCAAGGAAGTTCCAGAACCGTCACACGAGACGATCAAAACTCGTGGAAACATTCTTCAAAGAGTATTCGAAATCTTTCGGGTGTTTCTTTCATTCACATTCGAGAAGATTCTGGGACTCTGTAAAGAAACTTGTACGGCCTGTGGTAAAACGAAACGTAATGTGGCAACTGACCTATCTAAAACAGAATCTGAACGTGTAGACGTGGTGTTCCTTGATTTACTGACAGTATAAAGAGCAATTGTGGATAGTCTGAAGGTCACAGTACGAACAGACAATCAAGACTGTGAAGGACACACTACAGACAGCACGAAAGACAATGTAGATAGTGAACAGGACACAATATACACAGTATGAAGAATCGTGTAAATGACGTGAAGGAAACCATACGAACAGTATAAAGAACAATGTGGACGGTATGAAGAACACAGTAGGCCTACAAACAGTATGAAAGACAATCTAGTGAAAACGACATAATACATACAGCAGGCCTATAAAGAACAATGCAAATGACGTGAAGGAAACAATACAGACAGTATAAAGAACAATGTGCATGATATATAAAGAAACACAGTACAAACAGTAGAAAGACCATGTAGATAGAGTGAAGGACACAATACATAGTCTACGATGGCCACACTACCGATTGTGTGACAGATAGTTCAAAGGATACAATGCTAGTATGAAGAACAATGCGGACAGGCGATACAACAAGTCTGAACGACAACTCAGATAGTGTTAAGAACAACGTCGATCTAATGTTCAGACCCAGTGCCTTTCGTGTGAAGGAGCAATGCAGATATATAGCGAAGTCTACAACTGCAGATGAACCGGTGAAACCAGACATTGTCATCGGTTTGTCAACGGCTTGTGGGATCGTCGTGTTCTTACATATAAAACACTTCATGAACGCACATGCGCACGCGCGCACACACACAGACGCGCGCGTGCACACACACACACACAACACACACACCACACACACACCACACGCACGAACGCACGCACGCACGCGCGGATGTATGGACAAA
>JADBJO010011182.1:5000-30815 GCA_016801955.1 Conus betulinus
CCACGCCCCTCTTTCTGTCCACCAACCACCCCTTCCCTTCCCCTTCCCTTTCCACAGCTTCACCAACGTTTTGACCGGTGGCATCTCCAACAATACCATCTAAGGTAAGTTTTCACCCCGGTCGTTTTGATGTACAAAACACTACATGAAGACACTGCAGCGCGGTCAGTCACTTCAGGTAGCGTTTGGTGGCGTACGTTTCTGATCTAGCATGTGTATGACACCTAGTAAGCTCTGTACTGACAATAAGTCCTTTGTCGTGGAGCTAGCGAAAGTGAGCGCTTCTCACACCCCAACTCCAATCCCTTACCCTCTTCCTGGCCACCAATTGCAACTTCTCGCTTCAACTCTTGTTCAAGAGAGCGCCACCACGTGGTTTCAACGACAGTCCGTACGAAGCTACCAGTGTCGGTGTCTTTGGCACATCTCAACACGGACCTGGACCTGGGTAAGACATCAAAACAGAGGTCACCACGAGAACTCAGCATCAAAAACCAGGCAATCTATTTATTTTTTTTTTTCCATGATCATGAATGAAGACGAGGATAATGGAGATAATGCAAGATGATGCCATGACATTCCGTTCTGCTTTGAGACCACAGAGCAGAAATGGATCGTACACTGTCCTTCAACACAATTCCACTAAAGCACTTGTGTGCGAATTGGTCCTCTCAAGAATGGATTAAAGTATTTCTTTTGTGTCCAGCCTTCCCAGATATCTGCTAGACTTCCAACAAATTCAGAATAATGTTGGCAGACTAATCTGCAGAGCCGGTGAGTCAGACCTCATTTTATCTACACTGGTTACCCGCTTCTGACTGAACAGCTGTCTACTGTAACTTTGCTGTCAGTAGTAATGGACCAGAAGATCTTCCTGATATTCCACACATCTATAGTCAGTCCCGCGGCCGCTTTGCTCTTTTCCTGATACTAGACCTCTCAGGCACGTCACACAAGAACCAGGACTTACAAACATCCCAAGCCCCAGTAACATGAAGCACGCTTCTTGACAACCCCCGGAACTCTGATTTTCTCATCTCTGTTCCGACAGTTCCTTTTTATCATGTATGATCTGGTCAGAGATCTTCTGTAAAATGCTTGGAGCCATCTGCGAGGACAAATTTAGTTCACTGGCGTTCAGAACATGATTCGGTTACTAAGTACAGAAACAAAGCCATTAAAAATTCTGGAGGAGCGGACAAAGATGTGGCTTGTCAAATTCAGTCCAGAAAGGGCACACACGTCACCTTCAATCCATTTTCCGAGAAACAAAAGATACCTTCCAGATTGAAAGACACACCCTGCACGCTGAGGACAACCACATACATCCGGGAGAGACCCCTCGCACGAAACTAACCTAATCCTGGCGTTGGGTGAGAAGGATTCTCATCGCAGTACTGAGAAGACGCTCTATACCAAAGACGTTATACACACTTATCCACACAACTGGACTCGCATCAACACTGCTGGCTCCACCGAACGTACAATTAGAAACGCGGTTACGGAATCCACGTGACGAATCAAGGAGAAGAGAAGACATAAGATGGGAATGTTTTAACGATTAGGTCTTTTCTATTCGTAGTCAGAATTGGGAAGGCGGATCCTGAGAGAGAGAGAGAGAGAGAGAGAGAGAGAGAGAGAGAGAGAGAGAGAGAGAGAGAAGGAGAAGGCGTGCACCGTCAAGAAAGTGGATTCGCAGGGGAAACCTTGAACTTTATTTCATTTGGTCGCCTGAGTTTCTCCCATCTCAGGTAACCAAGAAGAAGTCCTGCTGAGGGACGTACACTACAATCATCGAGCGTACAGCAAGGTATCATGCACTTGACCTTTCCGTTGGAAATGCATTTTGGATCCGGCGGTGTTGTGGATAAGACTGCTGTACACAGAATACATGAAAACACCACGGGAGCTATGCTTTCAGTTTTTTTTCCCGTCTTCACAGATAATCATCAAACAAACATTTCGTTCTTCACAGAAAGATCTAACATGGGTCAGATATAGCTTTAGCACTGCAGGATGGTGCAAAAGATGACGTTGTAGTTTAGGATTAGGGTAGCAAGGGTTATGTTAGTAAGGGTTAGGGTGGTAAGGGTAAGGGTAGGGCACCGATCTGTCAGGGATTCACTGCGTCGAAGGCAATACACGATGGAAGACGGAGCCTATCCCTTTCCTTCCACCGCCTTCACTTTCTCTGAACAGATCAGGTACCGATTTACTGCTTGGTGGACAGACATGGATGCCAGGCCGTAAAAATCAGACTCTACTAGTTATTTGAACCTACGATCGTCACTGCACATTCGAACTGCTCAAACCTTTCGACTACGGGCCCCTCAAGGAATGCCACACCAATAACATGTATCATATGACATATCACGTCTACGTTGGATATCAACGGCTGTAGGACAGGATTTTTCGTTCTTCTTTTTTTTTTTTTTTTTTTTTTTTTTTCTGCTGTCCCGTCTTCTGTGCCATCTCAGTTCCATTGCACCCACGTCGTTCATTCCGATCCCCCGTCTACAGCCACAGCCCCGGCATCGGCAATCCACAGGGAGCAGTCAATGTCAAGTCGTCAAGAGGCAACCCACCGGAGGAGACACTGCACTGCTGCAGAGTCACTTCGGTGGTGTTTAGTGGTGTCTGTTCTGATCCAACATACGCAGGACACCACCTACTAAGCCCCCTACTGACGACAATAATTGCTTAGTCGCGGAGCCGGCGTGAGTGAGCTCTCTTTCCGGAGGGCGCCACCAAGTCCGTCCAGAGACAGACCCCATGAACTTGCCTATGCTGGTGACGCCGACGGAAGCAAACCAAGGCCACAGTCGTAGAAAGTTCAGTTCAGTTTCAGTTTCATCAAGGTGGCATCACTGCGTGCGGACTAGTCCATATACGCTACACCACATCCGCTAAGTTTTGAGAGCACACTACGCATGATTTGAAGCTGATGGATAAATGAATTAACAACAAAGATGAGACAGTTGAAGAAGAGGGTCTCGTGGCTACGACTCACGTGTGTATGATGTGTGGGCATGGGCCCATGTGTGTGCGTGGGCGCATGTGTGTGTGTGTGTGTGTGTGTGTGTGTGTGTGTGTGTGTGTGTGTGTGTGTGTGTGTGTGTGCGTGCGTGCGTGCGTGCGTGCGTGCGCGCGCGCGCGTGCGTGTGCGTGCGTGCGTGTGTGTGTGTGTGTGTGCGTGCGTGCGTGCGTGCGTGCGTGCGTGCGTGCGTGCGTGCGTGCGTGCGTGCGTGCGTGCGTGCGTGTGTGTGTGTGTGTGTGTGTGTGTGTGTGTGTGTGTAATTTGTGGGTTTGTCTGAGCACACATATAGGCTATGTGTACATATCTGTGTGTATGAGTGTGTCATTGTATATGGGCGTGTGCGCATGTGCGTGTGTGTGTGCATTTGTGCGCTTATGTGTGTGCGCGCGCGTGTATCAGTGTGGCCGTGCACATGCACAAATGTGTATATGTGTGTGGGTAAGAGCGAGCGAATGTACGCACACACGTTCGTCTGTGCGTGTGTGTGTGTGTGTGTGTGTGTGTGTGTGTGTGTGTGTGTGTGTGTGTGTGTGTGTGTGGGCGTGTGTGCGTGTGTGTGTTATGACTGCGTGCGTGAATGTTCAGAAGATTACTTAGCAACAAGAACAAGACCATCAATTACAGCATATAAGTGCGCGAGCACTTCGCGCGCGCACACATACATCCACATAACAATAAACAACAACACCCCCCCCCCCCCCCCCCCCACTCAGAAAACATCCCACGCACACACACACACACACATACGCGAGCGCACACACACACACACACACACACACACACACACACACACACACACACACACACACACACACATTCACACACTCTCACACACACACACACACACACTCACACACCAACGCTTCCACACACATGTCTGTGGACTCTCTAATTAACACGCTGGCATTACCCCACTGATGAACACACACACACACACACACACACACACACACACACACACACACACACACACACACACACACATTCTCTCCCACACACACTCACACACCAATGCTTGCACACTCATGATGTCCATGGACACTCTAATTAATATGCTGGCATCACCCCACTGATGAACGCACACCAGCGCACACACGTCTACAGTATACGCTGGGGACCCTGAGAGATTCAGTCGTATCTCAGTTTGACATGTGTTTCATCTTTTTGCGTCTGTTTATGGAAAGGCCCAGTATGAGTTTGCCCCAATCTCTAGAGTCTTCGCAATGTTGGCCTTGAAATTATTCCAATGTTTGTTTGGTTGGAGATGTTTTCTTGTCTTCCCTTAAGTCTGGATGTGCGGCCACTTCCTCTCTTGATGTTTTGATCTGAAAGATGGTTTATGGTATAGTGGTTTTGCTCTTGTTTGCTTAAGTGATTCTTCAGATTTCTTATCACATCAGATCGGCCAAGCAGTAATCCAGTTCGTATTGTTGCCTTGCCAGCCAGTGTGTCTGCTCTCTCTCGTTTCCTTTAACTCCAGCATGTCCAGGGCAGTACATCCATATGAGTTTCTCTAACGGAAGACTGCGTATCAGTTCATTCCAAGCAGGGCTTCCCATTCCACTTTTCACTTTCTGAAGTAGGTTCATGGAGTCAGTCAGTATCATGGCTTGGTGTGTTTGAAACTGGCTTATGGATGTTAACCATGGAGTGCTTTGTGTCACTGCTTCTACCTCCATTGTTAGACTTGAAGTTTTTCAAACTGTGCGCACCATTGCCTTCCTGAATAGTCCGGCCATTTTGCTTCACTGTGTATCTCCAGCCTGACTTACCTTTGGTGACAGAACAGTCAGTGTACATTAAAATATCATCTTTTGTGCAAAGGTCTTCTACCAGCATCTGAATTTCTGCGTTGGGTTTTGCCTTCTGGCCATTCTCGACAATGTCTTCCAAGTTCTGGAGCGATGGCAATTTTGGTAGAGGTGCTTCAAGTGGTCTGATATATTTCTCCCATTCCTTGGCTTCTTTGACTTCTGCTAAACTGGCACACAAGCTGTATACTACTGTCTTCTTCTGCCTGTCACATCCATGATTTTCCACGTCCTAGCCGAGTGCCTTTTGTTTCCTTGACCGCCGCACGAAGTGGGTTTTGGGGATTTTCAAGGGCTCTGAAATATGCCTTCATCTGTTCCAGCTTGTGTCTTGTCTGCATTGAAGGAAGGTCGAGCAGGTATCGCATAGTTTGAACTGGTGTGTCCTTTGTGGTTCCCAGGATCATTCTCATTGGTTCATTTTGAATTCTTTCTAATTTGAGAATGTTGCTGCTGGACAGTGTTGTAAGTCCTAATCCATAGTCTACTACACTGAGTACAAGTGCGTGATACAGTCGGTAGAGATGGCGCTGTTCAGTGCCTTTAGCTGCCATTGCTTTCATGGCAGATAAGCCTTTTTTTTTTGCATTTAGAACAATATTCTCAACATGCTTTCTAAAGGTTAGCATTCTGTCAAAGCCTACACCCAAATAGAGTAGGATTTTTAGTTGGTTCAACTGATATTCCATTGAAGGAAACTGGTGAGGGTACTTGTCCTGATGTCTTGTTGTTTAGAGTGCAGACTAATGTCTGGACTTTTGTAGGGTTGATGGACGATCCAGACGTAGAGAGGACATCGAAACTGAAGTCATCACGAGAGCAAGGCATGAAGGCCACGGAATTTGATACTTTTCTTTTAATGCTGATCGATGATAATGAGAATGATGAAGATGATGCTACGGATTTTCATTCCGATCTGAGACTGCATGACAGGGCTGTACTCTACGCTTACACTTTCATAAATATCCCGCGTCAGCTTAGCCTGAGAGATACACACACCTGCAGTGTTGGTCAGAAATTTGAGCGACATTCTGAGACTCTTCCATGTGGTGAATGAAAGTCGATTTGTGTGGTCCCAGTCTTCCCATCTGAGCCCGTAGCAAAGTCAACTCTGGGTAGGAACCGGTCGGGGCAGAAAAATCCCACATGGCTCTGATGGGAATCGAACCCACGACCTCCCAGCCGCGAAGGAAAGGAAATCTCAAATGTGGCAGAAGGAAATTTGTCGTGAACAACAAGATAAAGAGCTCAGGAGAGCAAAGACGTCTGCCTGTCCACAATTTAAATCAGTTCATGAGTGAAAGGAAAACTTTTTTTTTTTTTTCTGCCAGGGGAAGCAATCATTACAAGGACTGATATAGTTACTTCTTAGACGCCCCCCACCCCCCACCCCCCAAGTGGAATATAAAAAAAAAATGCTGAAAAAAAAAGAAATCTAGATATCTGTAACCACTCGCAAGTACTAAACTCATAGACAGAAGGAAAACCTAATTGAATTGTCCTGTATTAAAATGTAAACATGTTGAGCGCGTGACTGACAGAAAACAATACGTGGAGGAAAGATGGGACAAGGGATAGCGAGGTTGGGTGGAGGAGAGAGAGAGAAAAAAGGGAAAAATACAAGTCAAATGACTACTGTGACGAATTTAAAAGTTAAAGAACAAGGAAGGAACGAAAACAAAATGTGCCCCATAATCTGCGTGCAACTTGTTGGAAACAAACGATTAAAACGTTATTATTTGTATCATCAGAAAGTGTGAATAGTCCACGACAGTAGAAAACTTTATGACAACTTATTAATCCGTAGATGACGACTTGCAAGTGTTCATGTTCCGTTGAAATGTTTTTATAATCCTGCCGAACAGATGGCCGATCTGCCTATTGATAAAAGCTCTGCACCGCGGATCTGCATCAACCCTTAGAATAGTCCTTCATCTCCCCACACCATCCATCTTCCCACACCATCCATCTTCCTTCATCACCCTTAGAATAGTCCTTCATCTCCCCCCCCACACCATTCAACTTCCCACAACACCATTCATCTCCCCACACCATCCATCTTCCCACGCATTCCACAAGGTTTGATTAGTATTGGTTCATAGTTTTTGTTTGATATGGTTGATCTACAAACAGTTCAATGCATTAGTGTCATAGCTGTACTGGGGTAGGCAACCCTGAACAGGGGCCGACAATGTTGAGAAATGCCGGCGCCAGTGTTTTAAATGAAGGTTCGATGCGACGTCCTCTCTCTCTCTCTCTCTCTCTCTCTCTCTCTCTCCTCTCTCTCGTCTCTCTCTCTCTCCCAATCAAAACCATATTTAATACATTCGGCCTCTCTCTCTCTCTCTCTCTCGCTCCTCTCTCTCTCTCTCTCTCATCCACTTAAATATATTCTGTACATTGGGTTCGTTTTAATATGACATCAATACACACTTAACAGACGTGTGTGAACAACAGGTAAACGCAAGGTCTCATCCCAGAAGGAAGAAAGTGAACAGACTTGGCTCACTTAGCCCAGATACACTATGATATCTCCAAACAACTGAGACAGAGATGAACAACAAACTCCACCATTTCCCAGTAGATTCTAATTCAGCTTCTTTTCCTTTCAAATCCATTCCATCTTTGGTACAAACAAGATATTTGTTGTCCTGAAAGGGCGTGCTCATTGATATTTGTCCTAACGCATTCAGTCTGGTTCATCCTTTTGATTGGTAGAAGGAGCTCACGGCATTCTCACTCTGAAAACATGACTTCCTGTCGGAGGTCGTGAAGAAGCAACTATTGCTCCATGGCTGAAGCCAAGGAAGCAGAGGGGAGGGGACGAGTAACTCACCTCCGTGCCCCTTTCCTGGTCTCCCACTCGAAAGGATGTTCTGTTGGCCGTATGCCCTCTCCGACAATATTGTATACCAATTTCTCGTCCGCTGTTCAGTGAGACGGGTCTCCTCCTAGTCTTGCCCGCATGGCAACCACCCTGTGTGCGCTTCAAAATGGACAATTTGACGCCATCATTTGCGATGCGTGGTGGATAGACGTCAAAGCCGTTGTCAGCAGGAAGACGCAGAGAGAGTCAGCCAAGGAAATGTTGAGTGCCTTCAATGTGCACAATGAAATCCCAACTAGGAGAAAGTGAATAATTGATTCTGACCCCCCCCCCCCCCCTCCCCCCGCCGCCGCGCGCCTTTGGAGAAACAAAGCACACGTCCATTATCCCAACTAATAATGCTTCCGGGGACATTTTGCAACACATGTGCTAGGCGAAGTTCTGCCGGAAGCAGCGCTGTTTCATCGTTATGGGCTTGTCGTATGCTTCATGTTTAAAGAAAACTGCCTTCTTTACTTCTCACTCACCGTAGTCTGAAACCCGGCTATGACTTGACGGCTGTGGGGAGCCGTAGACGTCATTTTATTGATCTGCTATACTCCCAACAGGTGCAATGTCGATTTGTTGTTGCATGGCTGGTTTTATTATCAACTCTCTCTCTCTCTCTCTTCTCTCTCTCTCTCTCTCTCTCTCTCTCTCTCTCTCTCTCTCTCTCTCTCTCTCTCTCTCTCTGTGTTGTTGTCGTCACAAACTATAACAAATGTCCCATAGGACTGCGTAGTAAACAGTTTGCAAAATCAAACAACAAACTAAAATTCTCAAGGATACTGTCAAGAGAACTTTCAGAAATAGCCGGTAAAATAGGTCTCAATCTCTGGCATTCCAGAAGAATGTGTTGGTTTGAAATTTGTTCACCGCACAGACATTTAACATTCTTGCTGAATTTTGTTTTGAAGGCATTAAGCTTTATCCTATATGACAGCGAAGTAGCGTGTCTACATTTGAAACTGTTGCCATAATTCACAGATATTTTGTTTGTTGAACCAACCGAATTCAGTAAGAGACTGGAGAATTTCTCCTTCCTATGCAGAGATTTTGAAACTTTGTTCCACGATGCTTGCTCCAGCAAATGATACCCTTCTGTAGCAGATAAAGGGATGTTTATTTCTATAGATTCCCTGTCTTGCCTTGCACATTTTTTTTGCGGCTCTGTCAGCACAATCGTTTGAATATAATCCAACATGTGAAGGAACCCAACAAAAGGTGATATTGGTTCCCTTTAAACTTAAAATGTTAATCATTTGATTGTTTTCTATGATAATTTTGGATTTTTTTTCTGTAATCAAATGAACGTAAAGCATACAGTACGGACTGAGAATCGACGCAGAATAAAACTTGAAAAATTTTCAACGGAAGGTCTACTATGTAATTAAGAGCCATAACTATAGCAACGAGTTCGGCGGTAAATATTGATCGATTTTTACCAATGAAGTATGATTTTTTTCTGTTTTTAAAAGCTGGTATAACAAAGCCTGAACCAGCACGGTGATCATCTAAGAGTGAGCCATCTGTGTATATGAGGTCCTAAGAACGTACTTTGCACATGCAAGATTTCGATATTCATCCAAAGGCAAATTCTCCGATTTCTTTATAAGTTCCGAGGGTTGATGCGTGAAAGGGTACACCAAGAGCAAGCCTGTATCCTTTGCAATCGATACTTTGAAGTTTCTTAAGTAAATAGTTTGGGGCACTAAAAAAATATTTCTTGTCCATAAGAAATTTTGATCGAATTAATGTTGTGCTAAGATGTTTTCAAAATTTTGCTGTCTTGTCCCCAGTATTGTTTTACTTATAACTTTTTAAAAAAATTAAGCATTTTTCTTGCTTTAGTAACAATATGGTTGATATGAGCGTTCCATGTTAGCTTTGTTGTAAGAAACAAACCAAAAATTTTACTGAAATCTTGTACTGAATTGTTTCGTTTTCAATTTTAAACAAAGGTAGCTCAGCAGGATTACTACCATTATTGAAAAGCATCATATGAGTCTTTTCTGAAGATAATGCAAGGCCATTTGTGACCATATAATTGTTTATTTTATCAAGTTCCCTTTGATATAGCTTCTTGATATAGTTTAAAGCCCTTTTAGATGTATTTCTTTTCATTATAACATTCATCCATATACAGATATCATCTGCATATTGTACTAATACTACATGTTTTGACAAATGTGATGGCAAATCGTTCATCAAGATATTAAATAACAGAGGTGCAATTACGGAACCTTGTGGCAAGCCCATGTGAAGAGATCTGAAATTTGAATATGAATTCCCTACTCTAACCTGTATACTTCTTTGATTCAAAAAGCATTTAATAAAATGTATAGATGACCCGATAAACCAGTCTGTTTAAGTTTATAAAGAAGCTTGGCATGCCAGACTTGGTCATAGGCTTTCTTGATATCAAAGAAAGTTGCAATAACGTTTTTTTTCTTTCTCGCAAACTGTTGTTTTTGTTTGTTGTAAGTTTCACCAAACAGTTATTTGGCAAGTGTTTAAGCATGTCATTAGAAACTATATCTAATCCTACAGGTGATTTCTTATTTGGAAGAGATATAAGTGCATCTTTGACTTCATCAAGAGTAATTGGTGCATTGATGAAGTGACTGTTGTCAGTAACTGGATCTTTGTATTCATCTTTTCCTTCTTCTTCTTTCTATATGTTTTATTTTTAGGGACCAGACCTCTCTTCTCTCTCTCTCTCTCTCTCTCTCTCTCTCTCTCTCTCTCTCTCTCTCTCTCTCTCTCTCTCTCTCTCTCTCTCTCTGTGTGTGTGTGTGTGTGTGTGTGTGTGTGTGTGTGTGTGTGTGTGTGTGTGAACTCATGTGCGCGCTCGTTTGTGGACAATATCATAAAAAGATATGTGTAGTTCAACATTCAATTCAGTGATGCGCCAGAGGTAGAAGAGAACACACCAAGTGGTCTTTGTTTAAAGCATGGGGTTGTGTATTGAATGCAAGCTCTTTTCTTTACACCTTGATAAGATTCCCGATTATATCGGATCTTGTTGTATATGGTCATCTAATGTTCATTTACATGTTTGACTTGGCGACTGCTTTGTTTGCAAATACGCCCCCCCCCCCCCCCCCCCAACACACACACACACACACACACACACACACACACACACACACACACACACACACGCACACACACAAACAAAAAAGCCATGTAAACAGAGCCTTAATTCATTGTCACCAATTGAAAATGGATTTAAAGCTTTTGCACCTTTACAAGGGGCGGATCATAAACAGTTACAAAGAATCCAACATCATCAGCAAGAAAAATAAAATATCTGTTTTCAAAGACGCAGACAATTTAGGTGTGAAAAATGTCCCAGCTGGACATTCTGAATCAAAACTGATTGTCTGCAACAATCAGGTATTCGAAAATATGAAACGCCTTTGAGAGTGTTCTACAATAATATAGTTTAGATTATGGAAAACAAAAGACAGAAACAAATAGAAAAAAGGGTTTTTGGAAGTTTGCCGTAATCAGACAACTAAAATGGAAGAAAAACCGTTGGTTGTTGTTAGTATTTAAAGAATCACGATATGATTACGGTCTGGTTTGGAAATCTTTCAGAGAAAGATCGAGCAAAGCTCGCCAGAATTGTCAATCAGGCAAGTAAGGTTTTATGAAAAAAGCAATCTGCTCTCAGAGAAGTCTATACTGTTTCTGTAATCTGGAAATCTATGAATATTACCTCTGATCTCTCGCACCTACTCCACTGCCACTTTGAAAGACTTCCATCAGGAAGACGCTACAGAATGCCCAGAGCACAGAAGACTGTGTATAAGAAGTCTTTTATACCAAATGCCATTAGCAGCATTTAAACCCTAAAGCCTGTGATTGACTGCCATGACCCTTGTCTCTCAGACATGAACAATTCAGTCTACAATATTATGCTTTTACGGTGACTGTGACTGTGACTCTGTGTGTGTGTGTGTGTGTGTGTGCGTGTGCGTGTGTGTGTGTGTGTGTGTGTGTGTGTGTGTTGATGTATATATAAATACATATATTAACAAATGCGTTTGTGTAACTATTTATAATGCCTTTTCGTAATGTCTTATGTGCTTGTGAAATGATGTGGAGCAGAAGAAAATTTCCGATGGACAATAAAGTTGATTGAATTGAATTGAATTGAATTGAACATAAATATTAAGATCACACTGTTTTTTAGTGTGTGGCTGTCGGAACTATCACACACTTAAAATGTTTGAAAATCTCCTAATATTCGCAAAAATCAGACCAGTTAAAAAGATCTTTCTTGCTTGTTTGGTTGCGTGTACTTTTGTGTAGGCAACTTCAGAGTGCATATCTTATTACAGTTCTAGAGAATCTAGGATAAAGTACTACGATAAAAAAAGTATTGTCCATCGTGTGTTGAAAACTATTTTGGAATGATGAAGCGGCATGCATGCCAGACTACCATTTTGTGCAAGGTAAGAACACATCGCTAAAAGATTCTATCTAGCACCTGTCACGCTTGCTTTTAAGAATCTGGAACCTTACTAATGTGATTAAAAAAAATTTTTTTTCTTTGTTTTCTTTTTGTTATGTTTAACTCGGGTAGTGTTTTGATCATTCTGCGTGCTTACATTATGAATTTACACAAGCAAACAACATGAAAAGAGGGAAACATAAACAAAATCAGGTGAATAAAACATCTGGAACAATGACAGCAACAAAACGAAGAACACGAGAAAAAAAACAAGGAATATTCTGAACTATAGACACCAAAGAATCCATCAGCTTTTTCTTTCTTCATTTTATACGCCACTTTTTCAACTGATCGCTTGTTTTATTACTGTACCATTATCCTATTCTGGAGATGAAAACTTTTTTTTTACAACAACACAGTCTTTCTACAAAAAACTAAAACCTGGCTGTTCTTTTTTTTTCATCCTATTGTTTATATCGTCAACATTATCGAGGTTATACGAGGATATATGACAGTATGAGTGAAGTGTGAGCCAAAACACTATGAACGGCATTCAAATCGGTCTATTTTCTGTCTGTTTACTTGCCTGCCTGTCAGTCTGTCTGTCTGTCTGTCTGTCTGTCTCTCTCTCTCTCTCTCTCTCTCTCTCTCTCTCTCTCTCTCTCTCTCTCTCTCATTCTTTGGGTGGTGACCTGACAGTGAAGCGTGCAAGTCGAATGTCATTTCGCTCTGCTAATTCTTGCCGATGGAAGAAGAAAGCAGTTGATCCTAGTCGCCGTATTTCACCAGCAGCCTTCTCCTGAACCATGCCGTCGACCTCTCTCGCTTTCCGAGCGACATGCGGCTCCTTCTTGCCAGTCTTCACATCTTTTATGTTGAAGAGGGTCATGAAGAAAAAAGCCACGCGAGTCTCCATGCTGGCACCTCGGAGCAGACTGGGGCGATGTCAGTCTTGTCACTCCTCACCCTGCTGTTCTGGGGCAGTTTTGCTGTTGAGGTGCGGAGATGTAGAGCAGAACCCTGGACACAAGGACAGCCTGAGGCAGTCACGACTGGGCAGCAGTGGACGGACGAGCATGGACAGGACCACGGCACCCCAGGTCAGCGGGCAGTCTGCTCTTCCTTCCCGGAATCCTACTCTTATTGATGTCATGGAGATGCTGCAGTCTGTGAAAGTCCGGAACGCCACAACTGACAGTAACTTGATGAGGTGTGTGAAAGGACTGAGAGAACAATACGTTTGAATTACAAAACAATATGATGGGCTTTAAAGGTAAAGTTGACAATCTGAAGAAAGAAAATCATAATCTGTCAAAGGAAAACTCAGATCTGCTCTCTCCAGTTGAACAGTTGGAAAAAAACTGCCCACCTTGTGAGCAGATTTAAACGAAACAACTTTACATTTAATGAATAAAAATGACTCCAGTGAAGAGTAGGAAGCCATATTACGTGGTGTCATTGCTAATAAGCTGGGCATAAAAACTGATATCGAATTTGACAGAGTTTACTGCTTAAATGGAAGACAGGATTCCCCAATCCTTCTGAGGTGCTCCTTTTATAAAAACAAAATTTAATTCCTTAAAGTAAAAAAAGAAGCTACAAGGAACCAATCTTTTTGTCGTGGAGGATTTCTCTTTACGAGTGAGGGAAACTAGGCGCAAGCTATCACCCCATCTAAAGAAAAAAGCCAGAAATGATGGGAAGAGACCCACGATGGTTTTTGACCACTTGCTTATAGGTGGTAAGAGGTACTTCTTGGTGATGGGGACAGTTTGCGCGAATCTGGATAGGATATTGGCCGGTCACTATCTAAATGTACTTTTCCCTCTGAAAGCAGCAAGAAAAGGAACAAAATTACCCGAACACCGTTTGTGCGTACACCTGACTCACGTGTCATTGACACACCTGAGCGCCGCGGCGTTGATTGGGACAGTAAGGTCGTGAGCAAGCACGTGCAACATTCACCGCTTTGCAAACGAAATCGTTTCTCTTTCTTGCTGTGGAACATAAATGGATTGCTAACAAAATTATGTGATTCTAGTTGCGTTTCTTTTGTTTGTGAATTTGATTTTGTTTTTACCAGTTGAGGAGTGCCAGTTTGACGTATTTACTGCATACAAATTGTTTGTAAACCTGCTGTAAAATTCACTAAACGTAGTAGTCCATCTGGAGGACTTGTTTGTTTAATAAGAAATTATCTTCTTCCTTACATTAAAAGTATTGATACGGACCATATCAATTGTCTCATCTTTTAGATTGATAAAGAGTTATCTGGGTTAGGTAAAGATAGTTTGTTTGTACATATATACCTCCAGAGGGATCTCCTTTCTACACTCATTTTGATATTGACAATGGAAGTAGCATGCTTGAAGAGTGTTTAACTGATTTTCTGTTGCAGAATGACGTGCATGTTATTTTGAATGGTGATTTGAACAGTAGAACTTCTCATATTTCTCATGATTATTCGGTAAAAAAAATGATTTCATCCACAGTTCAATAACTTGTCTCTTGATTTGACTCAACAGACAAACGACCATACTCTGAATAGCTTTGGGAAATATTGTTGAATATGTGGACTGCATTAGATCTGCGCGTTTTGAATGGCGTGTGCAAAGGCGACTAAGAAGGTTGCTACACATTTATATCTGATTCTGGGAGCAGCGTCACGGACTGTTTCTTTTTTTTCACTGTTGGATACTGTTTGACTGTTGTGAATTATCAGCTGTTGATCGTATTGATTCTGACCCTTTGCCAGTGACAGCATGTGTTGTTTTTTCTGAATTATTGGTTG
Organism: Conus betulinus; assembly: GCA_016801955.1. NCBI lineage: Eukaryota > Metazoa > Mollusca > Gastropoda > Neogastropoda > Conidae > Conus > Conus betulinus. The sequence continues at coordinate 19,968 of JADBJO010011182.1, forward strand.
TTGATCGTATTGATTCTGACCCTTTGCCAGTGACAGCATGTGTTGTTTTTCTGAATTATCAGCTGTTGATCGTATTGATTCTGACCCTTTGCCAGTGACAGCATGTGTTGTTTTTCTGAGGGTGTAATTTCCTGATCTCTGAATGCAAGAAGAGGATTATGTCATGTACAAATCTGTGTGGGATGAGAGGTGTGCGGATTTATCTAACAGTATTTTGTGCAATGGAGAAATACACGCCAAAATTGGTCTTGCTATTGATTTAATTGACGTTAACGTGAATGATACTGTGAAGCTTTTTAATGATTGTATCAAAGAGAGTGCTGAATCCTTGAAAAAAAAACGAACATAATTTGATAAAAATGGAAGTTCAGGTAAATGGTTCGATTTAGAATGTAAACTCTGTAAAACAAAAACTAGAAGATTGTTGTGGGTATTTCGTGGTGCAGTGAAATCTCAAGAGAAAGTAGATTCAATAACTGGAATTGAAAAATGAATATGTTATTGCTAGACGTGAGTACAACAATTTATTAAAGCGGAAGAGAAAAGAGTTCAACCAAGCATTATTAGAGAAACTGTCAGTAAAAAGCCAAAAAGAATTTTGGGACGTTTTCCATATTGCATCTTTCAAAAGAAAACAGCCTAGGAATAACATATCTTTTGATTCCTGTTTCAACCTTTTAAGCCTGGCGGAAGAGAGAGAGAGAGAGAGAGAGAGAGAGAGAGAGAGAGAGAGAGAGAGAGAGAGAGACACCCACGGACGTACCAACACACACACACACACACACACACACACACACACACACACACACACACACATACAGACAGAAACAGGCAGACAGACAGACAGACAGGCAGACACACACACACACACACACACACACACACACACACACACACACACACACACACACACACACATCTGTCTTCCGAGTTGGTTGTCTCCCTCTGTCTGGTGTGGAGGTTGATTACAGCTGCAGGAAAAGTCAGAACAGCTCTCCCACTGTGGTGTTACACAGGTGTGATGATGGGTAACAACGCCCCGGGGACTTATGGCGGCTGACCACTAGGTGATGGCTGACCACTAGGTGATGGCTGACCACTAGGTGACGGCTGACCACTAGGTGACGGCTGACCACTAGGTGATGGGCTGACCACTACCACTACGTGACAGCTGACCACTACGTGATGGGATGACCACTACGTGGCAGCTGACCACTACGTGACAGCTGACCACTACGTGATGGCTGACCACTACGTGACAGCTGATCACTACGTGACAGCTCACCACTACGTGATGGCTGACCACTACGTGATGGTTGACCACCACGTGACAGCTGACCACTACGTGATGGCTGACCACTACGTGACAGCTGACACTACGTGATGGTTGACCACCACGTAACAGCTGACCGCTACGTGACGGCTGACCACTACGTGATGGCTGACCACTACGTGACAGCTGACCACTACGTGATGGCTGGCCACTACGTGATGGCTGACCACTGCATGATGGGCTGACCACTACCACTACGTGACAGCTGACCACTACGTGACGGGCTGACCACTACGTGACAACTGACCACTAGGTGACGCCTGACCACTACATGATGGGCTGACCACTACCACTACGTGACAGCTGACCACTACGTGACGGGCTGTGTCGCGTGTTTCTTGCCCGACCTACACAGATACTCTTCGGAAAAGACCGACTTCGGTGAAAAACGAATAAGCTGGTAGGTGTCCTTAAAAGATTTGACATATTGCCATGGTTTTTCATGGTGTGCGTGCGTGCGTGCGTGCGCGTGTGTGTGTGTGTGTCAAGTTTTGTTTTTAATTACCTTCATCAGGTTCTGCGTTCTCATCTGCATCCGCTGATTCGTTTGTCAGCGCAAATACGTGAAAACTATGGAAGCCCCTGTCACTGTACCCTCTGTTTTATTTTGTTCACCTGTGTTTCTCCGGTGGCACAAGCCCTAAGCTGCTCATTGTGGCTCCCTGCCCATAGTCACAGTCATATCACGGCTTATCCCGTCCAGTCACAGTCATATCCTGGCTTGTCCCGTGCAGTCACAGTCATATCCCGGCTTGCCCCACGTCCAGTCACAGTCATATCCCGGCTTGTCCCGTCCAGTCACCGTCATAACCTGGCTTGTCCCGTCCAGTCACCGTCATAACCTGGCTTGTCCCGTCCAGTCACCGTCATATCACGGCTTGTCCCGTCCAGTCACCGTCATATCACGGCTTGTCCCGTCCAGTCACAGTCATATCACTGCTTGTCGCGTCCAGTCACAGTCATATCCTGGCTTGTCCCGTGCAGTCACAGTCACATCCCGGCTTGTCCCGTCCAGTCACCGTCATATCCCGGCTTCTCCCGTGCAGTCACCGTCATATCCTGGCTTGTCCCGTCCAGTCACCGTCATATCACGGCTTGTCCCGTCCAGTCACAGTCATATCACGGCTTGTCGCGTCCAGTCACAGTCATATCCTGGCTTGTCCCGTGCAGTCACAGTCATATCCCGGCTTGTCCCGTCCAGTCACCGTCATAACCTGGCTTGTCCCGTGCAGTCACAGTCATATCCCGGCTTGTCCCGTGCAGTCACAGTCACATCACGGCTTGTCCCGTCCAGTCACCGTCATATCCCGCTTCTCCCGTGCAGTCACCGTCATAACCTGGCTTGTCCCGTGCAGTCACAGTCATATCCTGGCTTGTCCCGTGCAGTCATAGTCATATCCTGGCTTGTCCCGTGCAGTCACTGTCATATCCTGGCTTGTCCCGTGCAGTCATAGTCATATCCTGGCTTGTCCCGTGCAGTCACAGTCATATCCTGGCTTCTCCCGTGCAGTCACCGTCATAACCTGGCTTGTCCCGTGCAGTCACAGTCATATCCTGGCTTGTCCCGTGCAGTCATAGTCATATCCTGGCTTGTCCCGTGCAGTCACTGTCATATCCTGGCTTGTCCCGTGCAGTCACAGTCATATCCTGGCTTGTCCCGTGCAGTCACAGTCATATCCTGGCTTGTCCCGTGCAGTCACAGTCATATCCTGGCTTGCCCCGTCCACACTCATCCCCAGCTTTTCCCGTGCCAGTCCCGGTGTAACAGCCCGTTCTTACCCCCCTCTGGAAATAACCCCGGGTAAGTCTGGGCTAGCCTGCTTTTACCCCCGGGGGTCATTCTCAGACCAGCTAGAACTTACCCCCCCCCCCCCCCCCCCTCCTTAGTTGGGAACTTACCACCGCGGAGGGTAAGTTTGGGCTAGACTGGATTTACCCCCCCCCTTCCCCCTCCAAAGGGTCAGTCTAGGACTATTTGGAATTTTCCTCCACCCCCACCCCACCCCACCCTTCAAACAATAGAGGGTCATTCAGGGTTTTCCTCTGCCTTTTCCAAACACGCACACCCGCCTTGTGTTAGCCTGCATATTTACCCCTCCTCTCCCACTTCCTACATACAGTCAACTGGTTTAGACAAAGTGTAGTTCTAGACTCTTGTCAATAGATGGACCTCCTCCCCCCCCCCCCCCCCCCCCCCCCCCACACACACACACACACACACACGTACGTATTAACATTTCTCGCGCTAGCTTACACGCATGGGTCAATATTCGGGTGTGTGAGTACGCCCGTACATGCGTGGGAAAGAAAAAACGGCTACATGCCAATGTACAAGTGCCAATGTGACCAAGCCTAGTTGTGACAAAATGTCGTCGTGACCACGTGTCATTGTGACCAAGTACCGTTGTTGCTTCATCCCGGTTTGCCTCTTTTAACTGTTTTTTACAGCTATTTAGTCTCTTGAGTACCTGTGTACCTTAGCTTGTACAATGCAGATGACTAGTGGTCAGTGCCACTGACCACTGGTCATTATGACGTAAATCGGAGATTTTAACTATTTAACAGCTAATTAGTGTTTCCCGAGTGCTTGTGTAACTTGTACAATGTAGATTACTTGTGGTCAGTGCCACTGACTACTGGTCATTATGACGTAAATCGGAGATTTTAACTATTTCACGGCTAATTATAGTCTCCCGAGTACCTGTGTACCTTGTACAATGCAGACGACTGGTGGTCAGTGTCACTGACCATGGTCACTATGACGTAAATCAGATATTTCGACTATTTTACAGTTAATCAGTGTCTCATGAGTGTTTGTATTCCTTGTGCAATGCAGACAACCAGTGGTCAGTGTCACTGACCATTGGTCACTTTAATGTATATCAGAGATTTTAACTATTTTTACAGCTAATTAGTGTCTTCTGAGTGCCTGTGTACCTTGTACTAGCCCAGACTTACCCCGGGATAAGTTCCAGAGGAGGGGTAAGAATGGGCTGTCACACCGGTACTGACAATCCACAGGGACAGTTCATGTCAAGTGGCCATGAGACAACGCACAGGAACAGTCTCTGCACTGCTGCAAACGCACTTGGAAGGAGTTCAGTAGTTCCTGTTCTGCTCCAAGGCACGCAGGATACCACCAACTACACCCCCTACAGAAGACAACGACTGCTTAGTCACGGAGCCAGCGTGAATGAGAGTCCCCCTCCGAGGGGCACAGCCGCGGCGGTCCAGAGATGGCCCCCATCAACTTGCCGATACCTGCAGCCACGACTGGAACTCACCAGGGCCATAGACATGGAGAAGCAGAGGTGACGATGGCAGTGGCAGTGAAGGGCAACGGAATGGTATACTCGCTTTAAACGCTGATCGATATGACGATGATGAAGACAGTCTTACAGCATTCTAATCTGGTCTGAGACCTGTAGGATAGGACTCTACACTATACTTACTTTCATGAGAGATCGCAGAGTCATTCTAGGCCTGAGACATACAGAGACGCATCCATCAAGTGAATGAAAATCGACTGTCTGGTTCCATTTTCCCAGTGGAGACCATAGCAAATTCAGCTCTGAATAGGAGTCGATCACGAACCGGAAATGGCTCTGTTGGGAATTAAACCCACGACTTCCCAGCCAGGAATCCGCGACGCCAACCATTGCGCCATGGTAGCTGGTCATCATTACCAAACTTGGTCGGAATGTGCCTCAAAGCCAACACTTTGAATGTTGGTGCTGGTCTGCTGTGCAGATGGAGATGATCCACAGTCGCTCATTAAGATAAACAAAGTTTATGACACAAACATATACCCCAGCCATTTACATGAGACTTATCGGAAAGAAGAATGTAACTCAAGGACAAAACCATTACATATTGGTGTGGATCCGTTGAATGGATCCGGATCAAAGGCAAACCAGGAATTTGTTCAGCAAATTTAGGACACAATTTCCATTTGATATGAATACGTGAATTTAGTTAAGCAAGCAAACAAACAAACAAAAATAAACAAAAACACAAAAAAAAAAACCAAACTTAATTACGACGTAAATCTGCTATTTCGATTCTCTGTCTGTCTGTCTGTCTGCTGTCTGTCACCACACACACACACACACACACACACACACACACACACACACACACACACACACACACACACACGTCGTGGATCTGTTAAAGCGCGCGCGCGCACGCCCGCGTGTGTGTATGTGCTTGTGGTCGGCTGGGCAATAAACAATATGCATCGAACTGAAATGGTTAGTAACAGGATGAAATATACCTGTCGTTTAGATTACAGTTTAAAGTAAGCCCTTTTTAATGAAAAGAAATTATACGGAAAAACGTGTCTTTAGAGAGTGTGTGTTGTGTGTGTGTGTGTTGTGTGTGTGTGTGTGTGTGTGTGTTTGCTGTTTTTTTGTTTTGTTTTTCGTTAAAAAAGTGTTCTTCGTATGTTTCTCTTCTTGTTCTTTGCTTTCCCTGTCTTCCTCTTTGTTACTTTTTTTTTTTTTTTGCTTGTCTGTCTATCTTTGTGTACGTTGCAGGTTTCAATTCGTCCCTGTCTGCACAAACAGAAAGTATTAAAAGACTGAGACCACATTATAAAAAAGACGGTGATTACCTTATAATACAATATCATGATGAACATTTATATGCCCGCTTACCCTCTGAGTAACTAAAGAGCTCAAGGCAGAGGAAAATTTCAGAAACCAAAGTGAAAGCTGGATCGAAATACACACATCGATCTCCACAATTCCCCAATTCCCCCTCCTCTGCTTCCTTGTTTCTTCTCCGCCATCTCTCCCAACTTCCATTTACCACACACCCACCCCTCTCTTCCACCCTCAGTACATGCACACGCAGGTTTCACATTTAAGTGTCACAAAGATGGATACTGGCTTGGAATTTCCGTGTGAAAAAAGAAAAAACATCAAGGATTTGTTCATTGAACTAGAAGGAATTTGACACCGATGAACATTGTGAGCAAAGTGACCGTCCCAGAAAGAAGGGGAAAAACAAAATAAAACAAAACAAAACAAAAAGAAAGAAAGATAGAAACAAGCAAGCAAACAAAAACAAACAAACAAACAAACAAACGCGCTTTTGTTATTGTTTTGCTCTGTGTTTAGACATGTGAGGTCTTCATAAAATAGAGATATTTGCTGAAGATCAAAGGCAACAGACAAGTGTGTAGATGAGACGTAGTCCTGCAAAATAGCATGAACCACAATCTGTAATTAGATTGTTGCAGATGAGGGCCAATCATTACTCTGTTCTTTTAGAGATCGGATGCTGCAGAGTATAATCAGACGAGGAATTGTGTTAGTTCCCCTTGGTGCTTTGAAAATCAAGTCAGCCGCATGATTTGGAACTTTTTGAAGTTGATCAACATGATTTATCCGGGCTAGCCGACAAGACATTGCAGTAATCAAGATGAGAGAGAGAGAGAGAGAGAGAGAGAGAGAGAGAGAGAGAGAGAGAGAGAGAGAGAGAGAATCAACGTGTTTGCCAGTAGCGGTATGGGACAACGACAAATCTGTCTGGTTCTGCGAAGTTCAAGTTGTGCATATTGACAAATTTTTTTTTGACTCGCTCGTAGACTGCTTGGAGTTAAACAGACCAGATATTCCCTAAACTCAAGATAATTACCCGGTTTGTTTCACATTATCAGATTAAAAAAAAGCAACAAAACTTCGAAACTGGTATGATGTTGCCATTAAAAAAAAATGACAATCAGTCCAAAGACACCATCAACCAAGAAACAAACCATTGAAACCAAAAGCTCAACAACAAGAACGATAAAACCAACAAAACAAAACGAACAAACAACAAGAAAAAACAGAAATCAAAGAAACAACAACAACAATAACACACACACACACACACACACACACACACACACACACACACACACACACACACACACACACCACACACACACACACACACACACACACACACACACACCACACGCCGCATTGTCTCCATTAGTGATGTAACAATCAGACCTATAAACAGTTGAAGTGAATGACTTATAATCAATTTCTTTTGACTAATGAAATTTGTTGATGTCACTGAAGAACAAAGTTTTTGAGCAGGCTATCCATGCACTTGTGGAAATTGATCTCTCTGTCTGTCTGTCTGTCTATCAGTTCTTCTCTCTCTCTCTCTCTCTCTCTCTCTCTCTCTCTCTCTCTCTCTCTCTCTCTCTCTCTCTCTCTCTCTCGTATGATCGATATATAGGGTAGATAGATAGATAGATAGACAGATACTGGTCCTACTGAATATACATATATGTACATGGGCAACCGCGCTCTGTTTTCAGTGGCTAGTAGGTCATGGTTTGCATTTTGTTTCACTAACTTGATAATCCATCATTCCTTAGATGGTTTCTGGACCTCTTTGTTTACTTACATTACCCTCGCGTGTCTGCCGCCTGATGTCCCGGGTGTGCAGAGAAACCCACGGAAAGACTGTCCGCCACGTATTACATTACGGTCAACGATGCTCGAGGGGAGTGCGTGACAACTGGGCGCCGCGTGACAGCCCCAAGCGTCTGGTCGTCTCTCTGCCTGGACACGGACTTCGCAATGACCGACTCCTGCTGTGAGTTTGGTCATTGATTTCTGCATCTGGGAATGTGTCATGCGAATGTTTCCAGGTAAAATAGCCATTTGAAATAGACGTTCTCAGTTCAGTACAAAGGTGTGGAAGCGACATGAACAATATGTCGCATCGCTTTCCAGCTATTCGTCTTCGTTGGAAAACTGTTTGGTTTCGCAAGTAACTGACCTCTTCCTCACGACAGAACTGGTCACCCTGGCTCGGCTGCCTTCTCAGGTCACCATATATGCCAGCTGCTGCCGGCCTGTTGTTAAGCGCATTCAGCTTTTTGCCTGCACGTAGGCGTTGCTCGTAAGATCCAGCGTGACTGTAGGCTCCTAAACTTTATCTACACAGCACGTCATATCACCAGGGAGAGGGGGATGTGCAACGAATCTCCATACAGCGAAACCCAAATACACTGTTCCTGCACCCTCTGCTTCTTTGTTTAGAGCAATGACTAGTTCAAAGCTGTTTTTTTTTTTTTTTTTTTCCAAGTTGTCACGCGAAAAATAATGTCTGCTATAGCCGCAGTTGGAGCCATTGCAGTTCACCATCAACGGCTGGACTGGTGCACAGATTAAATCATCAGTGAGGACCCGCCTGTTTGGATCTTTGTTTCTTGACGATCTTTAATACCGTGCCCCGCTGTTGAATAACTAAAGAGCTCAAGGAATGAACTGACTGGAAACAAAGTTTTCATCAAGCTAAAATTCTAAACAACCCTGTTCAGTCATTGCATGCTATGCGATTTTACAGCGAGACCAAACAGCAGTGTTGTCCATTGGCTCATTGTGCGATGTACAATAGATCTGTTTTGCGACTAGACCAAACAGAGAAAATGACTTCATATGCCAAAAAGTTTTGAAAAACATTTCCAAGTTTATATAGAGGGCAGGTAAGGTAAGGTAATATTGCTTATAGCCCAGCCGACCGCAAAGGGCCATCTCAGGGCTGTCATCACGTTAATATCAACTCAAAAGTCATGAAACAAACAAACAAACAAAAACCTTAAACACATCTCTTTAAAATACATCTTCTAAAAACGCACCAGAAACTTCGTTAAAAATCTTTCTTCCGTAAAATCTTAAATCAGATGAAAAATGTTAATCTCTTTCAGAAACTCAAAGATCACGTCAGGTGGGACATCTCTGAACAGGGTTTTCATGGACTCGGCTGTAAAGTGTTTATGTCTCACATCGTGCAAGTCTCAACAATCTAAAAAGAATATGTTTCACTGTGAGTGGAACATGACATGGAATACACCAGGGAGCTTCTTCACCTTTTCAAAGATAACAATGGGTGTAAAACGAGTGGCCTGTGTGCAGGCGGCACGGGACTGTTTCCTCTTTACGACCGCCTCTGGAACAAGGTAAAAACTCGTTGAGGTCTGGACGAATTTTAAATAGGTTTATCCGTCTGTAAGGGTCCATTCCTCTTGCCAGAGGTCTTTGACATAGGCCTGTGTTTTGGGTTTCAGATCAGTGTGAGGAACAGTAAACCTGATCAACCTTTGCCTTGTGGCATTCTTGGCAGCTGGTCAACATCTCATTGCCTCACATGCCCACATGGCTGGGAACCCAAGCAAACACTACGTTGTGTTTGTTTGATTTTAGGGAAGTGTACAGTTAAAAAAAACTTTCAGTAGTTGAGGGTGCTTAAGATTACAGCCGGCAATGGCCTCCAAAGCAGAAAGGGAGTTGACAAAATAAGGAAATCTTTCTGTTTCGATTTGGAGATCATCTGAAGTGCCAGGACCAAGGCTGTCACCTCAGCAGTGTAAATGGAGCTTCGGTAGGAATGTGTACGGCACATCTCTGAGGGGGGAGGGGGGGGGGGGGGGGGGGGGGGGGGGGGGGGGGGGGGGGGGTCTACCGCACAAAACACGGCAGAGGCAACTCCCTCCGCAGATTTGGAACCGTCAGTGAAAATTCTGTTAAAAGATGGAAAATTTGGAACACAGTTCAGCAAAAGGGATTTGTAGGCCAAGGAACTAGTGGAATCTTTCCGGTACGAGGCAAAATCAAAACCGGACCTCTGGTGTGAAGAAAGTCCATGGAGGGTCGTCAGGAAACTTAAAGAAGTCATTAACCACTCCAAGGTCTATACCTGCTTTGTTCAGATGGGGAAGAATATGAATCCCTAAGGGTGGAATGGAATGGGATGGTCATTGAATTTCTTTGGAATTTGGGGTCGAAAACGCAGTTATAGGCAGGGTTTTGAGGTTCAGACGAGAGACTCAGACAGTAGTTTAAGGCAAGTTTCAGTCTGCGATTTGAGAGGGATGGATCTCCTGCCTCGGCATACAAGCTGTAAACAGGAATGGTGCGGAACGCACCCAGACACAATCGAAAGCCCTTGATGGTGGATAGGGTCTAGACTTTTCAGGTAGGAAGGTCTGGCAGAGCCGGACACTACACAATCCATAGTCCAGTTTGGAGCGGGTCAGAGCCCTGTGTGGAAGAGTTTTCTTGTCACCAATCTGTGTGTGCCACAACTCGCAGAATGTTCAGTGCTTTCTGATATGCAGTTTTATGTGTTGGATATGACTTTTAAAGTTCAGTTTCTGATCAAAAATAACACCCAGAAATTTGGCTGCTTTTTACAGCTGGAATGGCGGATTTTGTCCAGACGAATTTCAGGATCAGCAAAGAATTGACGAAAATTGTGGAAATGGATTAACTGAGTTTTTGGTACTTGAGAAGGTAAACCCAGGCATAATACCGCAAACAGAGAAGGATATGAAAAAATGTTGAAGTAATTAAGTTTCTGATTCAGTCTGTATCTTGATAAGAAGTTCCTATGCAGAGAAGATAGAGAGAGAAGATGAGAGGATAGAGATGAGAAGTCATTCGATTACTACTATGACAAAAAAACAATAACCAAATAGATCAACCACTCTGCTCACTAACACACGC
>JADBJO010011182.1:37167-57167 GCA_016801955.1 Conus betulinus
AATAAGTAAATGAAAAAAGGAATTTAAAGTTCATTGACAAAAACAATTAAAGCAAAGGGGGGAAAACAAGTCAAAGTACAAAAACAAAAAAACGATCAACAAGATAATAGCATAAATACATATTAGAATCTCTATGAGACGTACAAGGGAAAAGAAAAAAAGAAAGAAAAAAGAGGGGGGGAAAAGAAGACAAGGAAAAAAGAAGAAAGGGAAAAAAGAAGGAAGGAAAAAAGAAGGAAGGAAAAAAGAAGAAGATAATGAAAGCATGTATATAAAGAGACGCATTGAAAGGTCTCTGTCTCGCATTCATACACACGCATACATACATACATGCATAATACATAAGACATTATACATACATACATAAATACATAAATAGACACGTGCATACATACACACATACATACATACATACATACATACATACATACATGCATACATGCATGCATGCATACATGTATAACAGACACGAACGTACGCAATATACACATACGTGCGCGCGCATGCGCGCGCGCGCGCGCGCGCGCGCGCACACACACACACACACACACACACACACACACATGCGCGTATGTCAGCGATGGCATGAATGTATGCAGGGACAAAAACCAGACATATGCTTTTCGAGTTTAGGTTACAGAAGTTGTTAAAACCAAGTATCTGTAAAGATTATCCTTGAAAGAGGAGAGCGATGCCGCTGTTACATTTATAGGGAGCGAGTTCCACAGATGTGCTCCTGAGAAGGGAAAACTTGTTTCAAAGATATCAATTCTAGGTCTTGGTAACAATAATCTCTGGTTCGACATAGAATTCGTCAGGACTGATTTTGTGAACAGTTTAGACAGGTATGATGGGGGTTTATGGTTCAAAACCTTGTACATCAGTATACTTTTGTTAAAGCGGGAGATGTTCCAAAAGAGGCAGGATGTGTAAACTGTTTCATCTTTTGTTCCGTTCGATAGGTGTGGATGAGGTGAAATAAGCTTGGCTGCTCTCCGATACAGGGAGTTTAATCTTTTCAGATGTACACCAGCACAGTCATCCCATACAGTAGAAGCATAATCAATATGAGATCTTATGTGGGCATTGTAGAATATTTTACGGGAACTAGTATCAGTGAAGTCCTTAAGTTTCTTTAAAAAGAATAAGTTTTTTTGAGATAATCTTGTATGTGTAGTTGATATGTCCATCCCACTGTAATTTGTCGTCTACAACTAGTCGTTGCCTGACCTGATTGGTTTGACAGTCTTTAATAGATAGGCTAAGTGCAAACAAACCTAGCTGATGTTTTGTCAGGTGGATATATATATATATATATATATAATATATATATATATATATATATATATATATATAAGATATATATATATATATATATATATATATATATATATATATATATATATATGTAATCATGCACCCTGTTTTGGTAGAATTTAAGTGCATTGCATGATCTTCACACCAGTTTTCTACTTCCATTTGTTGAAAGGGATCATTGATATTATTATGTCTTTGCCAGCTGTACAGAGTACCATCATCAGCAAACAAACTCACACGATACATTACATTGTTATTTGAGATGTGTAATGGTCAGTAATTAATAAACAGACAAAAGAGGAGGGGGCCTAAAATAGAACCCTGTGGTACCTCTTTCTTGACTAACTTTTCAGCAGAATATGATCCATTGAGTAAGACGCGTTGATATCTTCTCCAAGATAAGATTCAAAGCTGTTGTTTGTGAACTTTTAGTATAAATATAAATTTCTTCTAACAAAATATCATGGTTAACCAGATCAAAAGCTTTTTCAAGGTCTAGGATTATTACACCAGTTAGTTGAGAATCGTTCATTGCAGACTGCCATGTGTCCAATGAATGTGTTAAAGCTGTATGCCTGGAATGTCCAGGTCGAAAACCAGAATGCAAAGGGTGGATGAGGTTATGTTTTTCCAAATGACTTAAGAAATTTTTGTGCACATGTTTCCCTAAACGTTTAGATTACTGATATAAGGGATATGGGTCTATAGTTGTCAATTTCCGTGATTCCTTTTGTGTTGGGAACAGGTACTACCTTTGCATTCTTTAAATCCACTGGAAAGGCATGTTTCTGTATGCACAAATTATACGTATAGGTTAGGCTTTCTGCAATACAGGGAAGAGATAATCTTAATATACTCGAATTGATTAGGTCTGGCCCTGAAGCTTTTTGTTTTTCATTGAGATTTTTAGTTTTCGAACTTCATGTACACCTATTGGAGGAATAGTGAATGGCTGGACTCCATTTGTCTTCCGTTTAGAAAACGTTAAAAGCGTCCCTGAACAGTGTGTTCTACCGAGATTGTCGTGCGAGAGGACCGCCGCGTTGACAGCTGAGAGAAAATGATTATTGAAATTGTCTGCTGTGCTGTAGAAGTATCTCTGTTCCTTTCAATAAGCCTTTCAAAAAGTGATGTTTTAAATTTTCGTATCAACTGTTTAGATAATTACACTGAGCTCTGAATGGCTTTTAAAAGGTTTCTCTTGTTTGAAATTGTCTTTTAAATTTTTGCTTAATCGATCTCTTTTGTATACCAAGATAATATAACAGAGTGCTTTACTCTCTTTTGTCGTATGGGTTCATGTTTGTCTAGAACGTGAAGAAAAAACTATCGTGCCAAGTCTGGAAGGCAGTGTTAGGATCATCTGTGTGATATACGGAATGGAAAGGGGTCATGAGGAGATCCATGAGAAAGGCAGGCTCATTAAAGCGTTTGTGGGATCTGCACTGCATGGGTGTGTGTCCCTTCTTTTCAATTTAGGTGTTTTTAGATTTCCATGTAGAATAAGTGGCATAAAGATCACTGATTGTCAGTTTTGCAACATTGACATCTTCAACTGCGTTAGGGTTATTTATGTAAATGTGATCAATAGATAGTAGCAGGTGTTGCTGTCACCCTAGTTGGAAACCGACACGAACTATGTTAATCCTTGCAATGTTATAGTGGAGTTCCAGACCTGGTGTTGTTTAAGCATTTCTACGTTAAAGTCCCCAAGTGAAAGAATGTCGTTTTTGTTTATATCTATCTGGTCAGTCATACACAGTAAACAGTCATACCAATCAAAAAAGGATGCGGGATTGCGGTATAAAGTGAATGTGAGTAATGGAGTTGTTTTCCTGTGTTTTATTTCTGTCCATATGCACTCCACTTTGTCTCATTCTAAGTCCAAACGTCTTCGAATAAGATATTGGATGGAACAGTGGATATAAACTGCTATTCCAGTTTCTCAGGGACTGAGGGATCTTTCCTAATGTCAGAGTCATTTGGGATTGCTAATATTCTCATCACTGATATGAGACCCTCGGAGTGTTTCAGTAATACCAAAGAAATGGAAATGGTTATGTTTATTTATAAACATATTAATATCAGTCACTATACATACATATTCAAATGGCCAATTCGTAACTTCTGTCCCTTTTTAAAAATCTGTCATGTCTATTGATTACCTGTGCAACAAGTGTGTATGGCTGTGAAAAATAAAAGTAATTATCACACAAAAGTTGTCAACAGCGAATTTACGAATGACAAAAACAAAATAATCAGCGGTAACAGCGTGTGTTGGTAACAAGGCTCTAGATGGTAAGACTCACCAGAATGATCAAATGAAGAGGATGCCCACACTTTTTGATTTTGTCACTCACACGCAGCAGCGTAAAAAAAAATGTGATGAAAGCCGTGAAGAACGTATCAGGCTGAAAAAAGTGAGAGTACATGTAGTCAAATATGAGTGTTGTCCACACGAAAAGACCAGCTACTGCAGGTTCTCGCGCACTTCTGCACTGCAGGTTCTGGCGCACTTCTGCACTGCAGGTTCTCGCGGCACGAAGGAAGGAAATCCTTTGCTTCAACAGGCGCAGTTGATGGTCGACATGCAGTGTGAAAGTAAGCACACATTTCAGCGAACCCACACGTTAAGTGTCCTGTAAAGATAAAGCCATACCGATCAGAGGACACATTGGAAATGTCAAGTTCTTGGAGCAGAACATGGAAACTGGCCAATAATGCTCGCTCTCTCTCTCTCTCTCTCTCTCTCTCTCTCTCTCTCTCTCTCTCTCATTTATCATATGGTTATAACAGGAAATACCTTCCAACTAGTCACATCATTCCTAGAAGACTGTCAACAAATTGTTTGTGTCAACAACAGTTCATCACAGAAGCTACCTATCCAACATGGCGTATCCCAGGGTTCTGTGTTAGGCCCGTTGCTGTTCTCAGTTTATAGAAATGATCTCCCTCTTTATATTGATGATTCATGTGAACTCTTTCGCAATGATACCACTGTCCATACAAGTAGCTCCAGCTTAGAAGCTTTTTTCACTTCATTGCAGGAACATGCTAATATCTTAAGTGACTGGTGCAATGTAAATCACATATCACTGAATCCTAATAAAACAAAACTAATGCTGATAGCAACAAGGCAAAGAAGACAAAAGATAACCACGCAGCCTCCTGTTGTTTTTTTTGTCAATAATCAGGAAATTGAAGTGGTGGATAGCCATCGAGTTTAGGCGTACATTTTGATAATAGTCTTTTTTGGTCTTATCACCTTCACAGTTTATGTAAATCAATATCCAGAAAAAATATATCTTCTGGGCAGGATTAAGCATTTCTTAAACCTTCATGCCAGGAAATTATTCTTACACGCATATATTCTCTCCTCAATCAATTATTGTTCAACACTGTTTGATTCTGCTAGTGCTATGTTTCTTTCTTCTTTTCTTTTTGTGGCATCAGTTCTCCGATCAATCAATGAGGCACCTAAGGTGGTAGGGCTTTTTTTTTTTTTTTTTTTAAACTTTTTTTCTCCAAGGCCCAAATCCACCTCTTCATTTTTTGGTGCTTGCTTCACACTGTCCTCTTCATCTGAAAAAAAAAAAAGCGGAAAAAAAAATTTCCACAAACTAGTTTTTTTTTCTCTTTTTTTTTTCTTTTTTCTTTTTTTTTTTTTCTCTTTTCTTCCCAACAAATCACTTACACACCATGCATAATCTGTGTGTTATCTTACAAATGGACATTTTTTTGCTGATTTAAGTGTTTTGGCAATTGATACAAAATGTCTGGGTTTATTAATGTTCTAATGTGTGGTGTACTGGCACACTCACTCGGATAATGTGCTGCTTATACAAAGGAAAACAACATAGATGAGACAAAGGACTTAATTATTTTCAGTTATTCATTTTGTTTTACACATACACCCGCACACACACTCTCCCCCCTCTCCCCTCTCTCCCTATCTCAAATATGTTAATAATGGAAGTTACCTGTTAAAGACACAATACTGAAGCAAAATTATGCGTCAGCAACCAATTCTGTATATACACACGCCTGAAAGGATAACATTGGTCCCGATTGCTCGTCTCCCTCTCCTTCCCCCAACCCACGCGCGTGAGCGCTCTTCACGTCGCCACCACCACTACCACCATCACCCACCATCACCCAACCACCCCCACCCCCCACACCCATCCTCCACGTCCATCTGCCCCCACTCCCGCCCACCCCCCCCCCAAAAAACACACACACACACGCACAACACACACACACACACACACACACACACACACACACACACACACACACACACACACACACACACACACACACACACACACACACACACACCCACACACACACACACACACAGACAGAGACAGAGAGAGAGAGAGAGAGAGGAGAGAGAGAGAGAGAGAGAGAGAGAGAGAGACCGTTAGGCAGACAGACGGATCGGCAGACAGACGGACAGAGACGGCGTCTTTTAAGTGAATTTAGGGATTTAGTTTGTTACATGTCATCTCACCAGTTGTCTCTTCCCCGATGAAGCCAATCTTACAGCGAAAAGACTGTATGCATGATCCCTCTCATTTTCCACATTCCCCATGTGCAACAGTCTTACACATACGAAAACGAAAGAGTACAAGAAAGTACAGAGGAGTGGACAACGAAAGGCATATTTACCTTAGGGTCACTTTCTTTATGAAAAAAACATCATCAAGACTGTGTTATATGTGTGCGTGCGTGTATGTATGTGTGAGTGCCTGTAAGTATGTGTGTTATAGTGCATGTGTGCGGACGCAAAATGCACAAATACGTACATGTATTTGTAACTCTGTGTGTGTGTGTGTGTGTGTGTGTGTGTGTGTGTGTGTGTGTGTGTGTGTGTGTGTGTGTCTGTGTGTGCGTGTGTGTGTGTGTGCGCACGCGCGTGCGTATGAGTGTGTATGTGTGTGCGTGTGTGTGTGTGTGTGTGTAAGAGTGAATGCATGTATGAGATCTCTATATTTTCCGCAGTTGCAGTTGATTTTCGAATATGACTGAAATTGACAGCCTAGATTCCGTTTTTTTTTTTTTTTTTTTTTTTTATAAATGCTTATATACATTTTGCAATAATCACAATATGGTGTATTTTCAGTAGCGTATGTCTGTCGATATTTCCTTGTCTAAGAATTCCAAAAAGCACAGTTTCTTCAGGAAAGACAATTTTATGTTTTGTACAGCTAATATTGACTGACAAATTTCCAAAACGAACTAACCTTATGACAATGAAAAAAGAAATGTTCAATGTAATCAATTTCATCATTGCAATATGAACAATTTCGATTATTCCTGACTTTCATTTGCATAGCAATATATTAGTCGGGTGTATTTTGTAGAATTTTCCATTGTAAAACTCTCAATCTGGTTTCTTTTGTGCACAAGCGGAGTATCTTCCATATATTTTCATTTAACCCAGTCCATATTTATTTGACCAAAAATGGGCTGCACTTGGTTCTGTGTAACTGAGGGAACACAGAGTTGCACGGAAATCCTTGCAAGATATATATGCTTTTTGTTACAGAAAAGAGGTGGTTCTGAAAAATCTATATCATATCTATCTTGTTCACTAACCCTAGTAATAAAAATATGTTTGGCTGCTGACACTACGTTATACCCTAAGATCCTTGCAGGGGAGGCTCCTATCTTGTTAACCACGTCCTGGTATGAAAGCATCCCATTTGGACCATACATGTCACTAAACATTTAGTATTTTGCCCTTTATCCAGTCAGGGAAGAAAAGGACTTTTCCTCGATATTTTATGTGTTGGTTATTCCACAGTAAAGAGGGAAAGGGTGAGACATCTCTTCATGTTTATTAAGACCTAGCCATGTTTTCAGAGTAATTTTCCAAAAATGTGAATGTATCTTGTCTAAACCTTTGAAAAGAGCGCTTTTTAGTATTTGCATAAAAACACGTGACATTCTCACCAAAGCGTAGAAATATTTTTCTCGGAATTAAAGTCCATCTTTCATTGCTGTGGCTTTACAAATTTTACAACAACCCATAACAGGAGAAAAGCAGATTGCATCTGTCTTAGATCAATCATTTTTAATCCTCCTTTTCATATTCACTGCACATTACACTTCTTTTAACTTTGTCAAATGCCTTTCGATTACAATGTTTTTTTTACGCCAGAGAAATCTAAAAAGCATGTGATTTATATCTGATAAGATCTTGTCAGGAATAACAAATGTTTGCATAACATAGACCATTTGTGAAATAAGAAATGTTTTAATAATATGTATTTTACCCATTACACTAAGATCTCTTTTTTCCCAGGAGTGAATAATTCTCTGAATAGTTTCTATTCTTTGCAACCAATTGTCCTCAACTAGAGATGCTGGTTTATCATTCTCATAATAAATACCCAGAATCTTTACTTTATTTTTTCCAGTAAAGCCGTAAAAGCTGTCTGTACTATGTTTTTTTCTTTACTACCTAGCCACATAGCTACTGATTTATTTTTATTTATAACCAAACCAGAAAACAAAGAAAAATCATTGAGTATATCTAATGCTTGCACCATGTCATGCTGATCTGTCAAAAATAAGGGAACATCATCTGCAAAAAGCGCAATTTTGATTACATTAACAAGCGTAACTCAGATCTTCCTGTCTCAGTGTCCAGTGACGATATAGAGAGTGCCCTTGTTAGACTGGGATGTGTTCTCAGATCTTCTCTCCTAATGGAGAAGATCAGGGACAGGGACGGAAAGCTGACCCATTTTGTTACAGGTCGACGCTTTGTTTTTGTTAACTGCCCTTTAGTACCACTGGATAGATTTGTAAAGGTGGGTAGTTTTACTGCTCGCCTCTACCACAAGGAGCAGCCCAAAGTGTCATGGAGCCCTGTGTGCTCTAACTGCCTGCAGTCAGGACACCACCGACACCAGTGTCAGAATCTGGTGACTTGCAGGGACTGCCTGCAGAGTGGCCACAAGCGTGGTGATCCGGCCTGTGGCACTTTCCCTGACCCCCAGGTGAGTGGACCTATCTCTGAAACAGGGGTATGTGCTCATAGTGAGCATACAGAAGATGTCAGGCTCAAGGGTGAGAGCCAGCAGTCAGGAGGTGAGCAGGTAGGGGTAAGTTTGTTTGAGGATGGGGAAGATGTTTTTGAAGACTCTATGACAGATGTGATTCCCGAAAACTCAAACTGATGGAACTGACACTGGCAAAGATTCGTTCTCACCTTTGCCCGCGGAAAATTATCCGGCAATACAGTGTACGTGAGAAGGATCAGCGTTCACACAGCACCGGTGGTAAGCGACAGAGGTCAGGTGACGAGGATTCACCTATCCAGCGGCGTGACGGGCCAAAGGCTAAAATGCTCACTGTTTTGCGGCCCTCACCTGACCGCT
Organism: Conus betulinus; assembly: GCA_016801955.1. Lineage (NCBI taxonomy): Eukaryota > Metazoa > Mollusca > Gastropoda > Neogastropoda > Conidae > Conus > Conus betulinus. The sequence continues at coordinate 45,876 of JADBJO010011182.1, forward strand.
CCGTGTCGAGTGGGCTGAGTAAAGGTGGGGGGAGATGGTGGGATGAATCTTCACCGAGTGTGCCGGTTTGACCTGACGGAGACGACTTGTGCGCGTTACACGGACTTTGTTTACAGGTTTGCGTTTGGGTTTGATAACGGCTTGGGTTACAGACTTTCCTTATGGCTTGTGATTCCGGATTGACCGTTTTTTCATTAAATTCACGGGGTCTGCGCTCGTGTTGGAAAATAAAATCAATATTTAAACACTTGAAAGAGAAAAAGGACGATATAATTTGTTTGCAAGAAAACACTTATCACTGATGATGTTTATGGGCAATGGAAAAAAGAATGGGGCAAAGGTGAATTATTATATAATAGTTATACATCACATAGTTGTGGTCAAGTTGTTTTATTTCGGTACAATGTGGTGATAATTACAAGATAGTGTTCAATTCAAGACGAATTTTGGCCATTGAAATAGAAATTCAGCATAAAAAGTGGCCATTGTGAATGTGCATGCTCCAAATAATGACAATGAAAAGAATACTTTCTTTGATGAACTGGGAGATGTTATCTCTAATGTTCAGTCAGAGCACTTGTTAATTGGGGGGGGGGGGGGGGGGGGGGGGGGATTTCAATTGCGTATTAGATAACGATTCAGATATCATCTCTGGAGAAAAACATCCAGAGGGCACAGTAAAGAAATTTAATGATTTAATAAAAAGCCATGACCTGTATGATACTGGGAGACTGTTTCATCCGGATGAAAAGGAATTTATTGCACGTCGATTGGATTATTTCATATCCAATGGTGATCTGTTTGATAAAAACAATAGACTGCCATATTCATTCTGTCCATTTCACAGATCACAGAGGTTGCTCCATCAAACTGAAATTCTCAAGCTTTGAGAAGGGACCTGGGCTGTGGAAGTTCAATAACTCATTGTTGAATGACTTACACTATGTCACACAGATGAATAGTTTGATTGGTGATCATATATCACATATGGACGAAAACATCAATTTTCAAATGGAATGGGAAATCCTAAAACTGAAGATTAAGAGTTTTACAATAATGTATGCTAAAGGTAAGAGCATCGACAGAAGAAATAAGTTAGTAAAAATACAAGGTAAGTTAAACGATATAGATATTAATATTGCAAAAAAAATCCTAACGATATTCATTATCAAAATCAGCGACAGCACTTAATGCAAGAATTAGAATTATTGGAAACTTATAAAGCATGTGCAGCACAGGTAAGATCTAGAATGAAATGGACTGAAGAGGGGATAAAAAAAACACAAAATATTTCTAAACTTGGAAAAATCAAGAGCAAATTCAAAGATAATAGAAGAACTTTGTGATGAAAATAGTAGATAAGTTACACAACAGTCAGAAATAAAGAAAATGCAGCGAGACTATTATTCGAAGTTGTGCAGGAAAAAGGTAAGAGCAGCAAACATGGAACAAATGGTAGATAACTTTATATCTGAGGCTTCAGTGTCACAGCTTTCTGACTCTCAGAAGGATAGTTGTGAAGGCAACTTGACAGAGAATGAACTACTAACAGCTCTTAAAGCCCTCAAAAAACGGTTCTTCGACGGAAGTGATGGGCTTACAACAGAATTTTAAAAAGTATTTTGGTGTCATATAAAGGATTTGTTAACATCATCATTTAACCCTGCATTTGAAAAAGGGACACTTTCTCCTTCTCAGAGAAAAGCAGACATCACATTAATTCACAAAGGCAAAGATCTACCTAGAAATGTTTTAAAAAAACTGGAGACCAATTTTGTCTAAATGTTTGGCAAATCGTTTATGTCAAGTAATTAAAGATTTAGTAAGTGAAGATCAGGTTGGGTATATCAAGGGACGTCGAGCAGCTACGCTGTTGAGACTAATAATGATATTATTGATCTATTAAATGTAGAAAATATCTCTGTTTGCTTTTAAGTATTGATTATACACAAGCTTTTGATAGTATATCCAAAGACTTTATGTTAACAGCTCTCAAAAAGTATGGGTTTGAGGAAGAATTCATTAGATGGTTTCAAGTATTAATCGCTGATACTCGTAGTTGTGTTTTATATAGTGATTGGACATCAGAGTATTTGCGGTTGAGACAGGAATCCAACAAGGATGTCCTTTTTCTCCCTTAGTTTTTTTGTGTTGGCTATAGAATAGCTAGCAATAAAGATGAAAAACTGTAGAAACATTAGAGGAATTGATTTAGCAGGTTCTGCTAGTGCTAATGCCATGAAACCTCTTACCAGTGTCTACAAAAGAGCACTTAAAGCAGTTCTTAGTCTTAGTGAAGAGGATTATACTAAAGCAGGAGCTCTTCAGCTAAAAGAAATGTTTGCTGTCAACAAATGTTTGCTGATGCAAAACATTGCGTCAGGTGTAGCACCACAAACTCTTCAGTCTAAATCTAACATAAACCCTAGGGATTCAACCAAATTCCAGATTCCCATACTAGAATAGATCTGTTTAAATCAAAACTTAACTTACTCTGGTAGTGTGATTTGGAATTTACTTGGAACACACACACACACACACACACACACACACACACACACACACACACACACACACACACACACACACACACACACACACACACACACACACACACACACACACACACACAACACACACACACACACACACACACATGCATACGCATACGCACACGCACACGCACACATGCACGCATCATGATAAATAAGTGTTATGATTATTGATGCTAGGAATTCATGTTGCTAATTGATAACTGATTGTAGCACTTTTCGTCCTCGTCTTGCTTTGTAACCATATCATGAAAATGTAAAAAAAGAAGAAGATGTTGATATATTTAATACATTGTAGTTGTCTAATCATCATCCATCGCAGCTTGTTTTACGTTAATATTTTACACAAGGAATATAACTCTCTCTCTCTCTCTCTCTCTCTCTCTCTCTCTCTCTCTCTCTCTCTCTCTCTCTCTCGATAACAACAGAAGGATCACTTATTCTGTCTGTGTGTAATGAGTTTTTTTTCTTCTTTGTAATCGATTTCTTTATTCTTGTTTGTTGTTTCAGTCATTTTGTTTTTACTTTTAATTCATCCACACCTCAATGTTAATGGAGGAACAACTCATCATTTTTTTATGTATTTGTGAAGATGTGTGTGTTTGTTAAAATTTTGTAAGTTTTAGTCGCTAGTCATGTTAAGTTAGTCCTTTAGCAGGGCAAGGGCCAGATGAAAAAAAAAAAAGCATGTGTTTGCTTATCTGTTACCCTTGGAAATAAAGATCATCATTATCATCATCATCATCAGCAGCAGCAGCAGCAGCAGCTTCATCATCACCATCATCTCTCTCTCATATAAAAACTGAGCAGCAACAATTTTAAAAGAATAATCAAAAGTCAATGCCAAGAATTTGCCTGTGTGATTGTCTCTTTACGAGTGTAACTGTCACAGCCTTTTCTTTTCATTGCAACAAGCGATTAGATTTAAAACAGGAACCTAGGAAGGGAAAAAATGTTGCGCAGCAAGGAGTTAGAACAACAACAATACACAGACTGAAGACTTCCTAAACACCAAAGCACAGGTTTGAGTCTGACCAATACAAAAACTCATCAGAACGCCCGAAGAAAACTGTGCTTATGATCTTCATTGCTGGCATGGGATCAGGGCCGATACTGGTGTTTATACTGGTGTCCCTTGGACTGGGATTTGAGAGATCAGAGGAGGTCATCCAGGGTGAGGCTGTAGATCTTGTTGGTAAAGGGGGGGAAGTCCTCTGGACGAAAGTGGGACTGGTGTGGATTGTTTAGTTGGTTGTGTTTTGGATGTTGTGTTTGCAACATACTGATCTGTTGGCGAGTGAGTCTGGGGTGTTGAGTGTGACTTGCGATGGGACATTCTCCGTGGTCATGAGAGATGGTGGTTTGTGTGTTATAACGGTGGTGGTGGCTCGTATTATTCTGACGCTGTCTGTGCCCTAGCAGAGGGGGGCGGCTGTTGTGTTTTGATCTTGGAATGTGTGGATGCGACTGAATGTGGTAAACGTACCCGTCACGTAGTTTGAGGGCCAACAGTTTTGTTCCTTTAGTGCTAGGAAATAATACAACATGATACAGAACCTGTCGGGGAGCACCATTTTGGTAAGGAATGTGGGAACGTGATCTGCGTTTTGAATTTTTATCTGGCGGATCTGATATTTGAGTTGGATTGAGCAGCAGCTTGTGTCAGAGTATGACGACTAAATGGGGGGTTTGATGGAGGATGCTTGGATGGACGCTTGTGGGAAAACTGCTGAAATCTTTTGAATGAGCTGGACCAATGCATTTTGTTTGACTGAACCATTTTCACCACTGCTATGGATATCTACATGGAACGTGACGTGTTTGATGTGTTGATGTGGATATCTACATTGCATGTGACGTGTTTGATGTGTTTGATGTGGCTGGAGGGAGTCTGACCATTTCTGTAAGTCAGTGACAGTGTGTCCTGAGGCAACAGGTTTTTTGAACTTGGAAGTTGTGCAAGGACATTTTCTGTGCGTTTTGCACCTAACACATAATCACCTCCAGTCAATATTGCCTTTGATTGAGGAAGATTGCGCTGCTGGGAGAGCTGAGTATGGGCTGATGATTTTCTGTCCAATTTTGATGTGGAATTTGAATTGTTTATTTCAGGTTTGTTAGTGTCAGGATCAAAGTCATCTTTTTTGATCTGTGTCAAGTGATGTGGAATTTGAATTGTTTATTTCAGGTTTGTTAGTGTCAGGAACGGGGTCATCTTTTTGATCTGTGTCAAGTGATGTGGAATTTGAATTGTTTATTTCAGGTTTGTTAGTGTCAGGATCAGGGTCATCTTCTCGATCTGTGTCAAGTGATGTGGAATTTGAATTGTTTATTTCAGGTTTGTTAGTGTCAGGATCGGGGTCATCTTCTCGATCTGTGTCAAGTGATGTGGAATTTGAATTGTTTATTTCAGGTTTGTTAGTGTCAGGATCGGGGTCATCTTCTTGATCTGTGTCAAGTATGGCAAAACGGTTTGATAGGGAGACAGGGGAGTTAACGTTTGTGATGATGATGATGCTGCATGTGATAGTGAGGCTTTTATGCTAGTATCTGTCGACTTGTGGGAGGTGGGTGACTGCTTGTGTGACTGGCTAGGATTGCTTGGGTAGGTTGGATCAGTACTGTGAACAGCGCTTGAGTTAGAATCCACTTCATTCACTAATAACTCCCTGGCTTTTAAAGACTGATCAACGTCAGCGTGCCATGTTTTGCTTAGACTTCATTGTCCCTCGCAGTGTTTTCCAAGATTTTGTGACTGGGATGTAGTGTCATACAATCTTTTCTTAAGGTGGCCAGCTCAGTTGTCACAGCAAGTATTTCATTTGACATTTGTGTTATGGTATTGATCAGCTCGGCTAGTTGTGTTATGGTATTGATCAGTTCAGCTAGTTGTGTTATGGTATTGATCAGCTCAGCTAGCTGTGTGATGGTATTGATCAGTTCAGCTAGTTGTGTTATGGCATTGATCAGTTCAGCAAGTTGTGTATGGTATTGATCAGTTCAGCTAGTTGTGTTATGGTATTGATCAGTTCAGGTAGTTGTGTGATGGTATTGATCAGTTCAGGTAGTTGTGTGTGGTGATGGTATTGATCAATTCAGCTAGTTGTGTGATGGTATTGATCAGTTCAGTTAGCTGCTCTGAGGCAGCACATGGCTGGATGGAAGGGCCTGGTAAATGGACCGGGGTGTCCATGTCTGTACTGTTGCTGTCTGTTGTGTGTATGAGGAGAGCTAACAGCACGGCACGCAGGTTGGGCTGTGCTAACATGAGTGGAGAGAGAGAGAGAGAGAGAGAGAGAGAGAGAGAGAGAGAGAGAGAGAGAGAGAGAGAGCACACCATTCTCTCTCTCTCTCTCTCTCTCTCTCTCTCTCTCTCTCTCGCGCGCGCGCGCGCGCGCGCTCGCTCACTCATTACTCGTTCGCTCGTTCTTTCACTCATTTGCTCACTGCCTCACTCGTCTGCTCGTTCACTCATTCTCACAGATACACACAATCACACACACACACACACACACACACACACACACACACACACACACACACACACACACAACCACAACACACACATACACACACACACACACACACACACACACACACACGAACACACACGAACACACACACACACACACACACACACACACACACACACACACACACACACACACACACACACACATGCACACACAAATAGAATTTCAGATAGTACTTTCACACTCTACGCAGATAGAAAACACGGTGTGTGTATGTTCGCTCGTGCGCGCGCGTGTGCGTATGTGTGCATGAATATGCATAAGTGCGTAGGTGCATGCGTGCGCGCGAGCGCGTGTGTCCATGCTTGTGTGTTTGTGTGTGCGTGTGTAGTGATTGAATGCGAGTGTAAGCGTTTTATGTGTGTCTGTGTGTGCGTGTGTGTGTGTGTGTGTGTGTGTGTGTGTGTGTGCGTGCGTGCGTGCGTGTGTGCGTGTATGTGTGTGTGTGTATGTGTGTTGTGTTGTGTGTGTGTGTGTGCGTGTGTGTGTGTGTGTGTGTGTGTGTGTGTGTGTGTGTGTGTGTGTGTGTGTGTGCGTGCACGCATATATGTATGTGTGCGTGTGTACATACTTCAATAAATAAGGAGCAGAACTATCTGTTCGCAGAAGCCTAGGGTGTAAGTTGACAAGAACGTAATACTGAGGGCGTACAGCATTGTTATTCTTTCTTTCATCGCGGTCAGACAGACACCGGGTTATCTCCATTCGTACATCAGTTTCAGCAATCCTGCCAGTCAACCCGTCAGTGAAGACTTTGACCGGGTTCACGGTGAGGAAGGGTGGAAGAAGGGGGGAGTGGTGAAAAAAAAAGGAGGAATATGGAAAGACCATCTTTATCCTCTCGGCCACCTTTGCCCAGTATATAACATCATCATCAAATTTATTTTGGTTCAAGATCTCCATCGCGACGTCATTTCCGTCCGTAACATACATAAGATAGAACACACAGGAACACCTGCAGCCTGTTGGAAAAAAGATGTTTGGTTACTGGAACGTTGTCTGAAGAAATAGCATGAACAGAACCTTTGACCTTGTTTTCCACACACATATGGCAAACACCTCTAGAGGATCTATGGATACTGGGCAAGAACATTTTACAGAGAAGTCATTGAAGAATGTAGCCTATACTGGAATGTCCCCCCCCCCCCCTCCCCCCGCAAAGGTGTTGTATGCAGCGAACAAGACTGACGCACCTTTTTGTGTTGGCATCAGTTATCGGATCAGTAGAGCTCTCCTAAGGCCGAAAGCCACCTCTTCATTTTTTTTGTGTGTGCTTCACACTGTCCTCTCATCTGCCAAAACAAGCGATAAAAAAGTTTCCACTTTTTTTTTTTCTTTTCTTTTTTTTTTTTTTTTCTCCAACCAGTCTCTTACATGCCATGCATAGTCTGTATGTTCTCTTACAAATGGACATAGTCTTGCTGAGTTTAGTATTTTTGGCGTTTGATACAAAGTGTCTGGGTTTTGTAATGTTCTAATATGTGGTGTACTGGCACGCTCACTCTGATAATGTGCTGTTATACCAAAAGGAAAAAAAAATAAATGAAAGAAAAGAATTATTTTATCTTCTTTCAGTTTTTTTGAAGAGAGAGAGAGAGAGAGAGAGAGAGAGAGAGAGAGAGAGAGAGAGAGACAGACAGACAGACAGACAGACAGACAGACAGAGACAGAGACAGAGAGAGAGAGAGAGAGAGAGAGAGAGAGAGAGAGAGAGAGAGAGAGAGAGAGAGAGAGAGAGAGAGAGCGTGAGAGACCGACAGACAGGTAGACAGACAGACGGACAGATGAATGAGGAATGTAGTTTTGATCATAATAAAAGAATGTAAGTTTCAACACCCATCGCTCTCTCTCCTGAACTTATGATCATTCTCGGTAATCACAAAAGGCGAAAAAGAATGCAAGGACGACCCTGGGAAAGATGACAAACGTATACAGGAGACATAGACAGGGGTCCCTATAATCTCGGAAATTGGCTATTCCTCAAAGATGCTACCCTTATAGAGAAAAGAAAATTTACAAGGGAGACATGAAGAGAGCCAAGAAGCGAGATGTTAAGTATGTGTGTGTGTGTGTGTGTGTGTGTGTGTGTGTGTGTGTGTGTGTGTTTGCTTGTGGAAGTGGATGTGAGTGCGTTTTTCTGTGAATGAAATTGATATTGCTTTTTACTATTGTCTGTCAAGCATGCCTTTCATAGCAGCATCATTATCGTTAACATATTGGCCCTTACGCATTATGTAATACATTTTAATAACTATATTATAACGGGATATGCTTGTTTCTCTCAGTTGCAAATGTTGTTCAGATATAACTTGTAAAGCAGGCAGCAATTTCGTTTTTCGAGCTATACTAATACTTAGCAATTAAAAGATTGTGATTAACTGCTGCTCTTTCGATCTTTTTGAATGGTTTACTTTGCACACCAAAGATTACATCAGCCAATGACAGTTTTAGCGTTTTTTTTTTTTCCAACCACAATTGTTATGTACATTTCTATTTCTTTCTTCCCACAGCCTGTGCGTGGGTGGACAACAATAAAAGAAAATGTTCCATAAAGTCACTATTATTGACACATTTATTGGTTTTTGCTATTTTCATTTTCTAAAGAAGAATGTTCATAGGATAGATGTTGTGATTTATCTTCCACTGTAGCTCGTATACCGTGGGTTTCTTTGTGGATTGTCTTGGAATTAGCCATAGTTTTTTTTTTCATCCAGTTCAACACCAAGCTATCTGCGCCAGAAATCATAAGCATAAGGTAAGGTTTGGTAGTATACTGACCCACCCAGATGTTGAAGTACTATGATTTGTCTCATCAGATAATGCGTGTCCTGAAGAAAAAAAACGGTACAAAATACCATCGGGAATAGTGAATGAAACAACAGTAGTCCCTACACAAGAAACTACACCTCAAACAACACTCTTAGAATACTCTTTGAAGGAGGGGGTCCTGTGCTGAAAGAGAATCAAGTTTTCCTCAGACACACACACACACACACACAAACCTTAAGACAAAGAACTCTCACGCTGAACAGGATCTGGTTTACTCTCCTACGTCAGTAATCGTCCCGTCATGCAGCTTGCCCGCAGGTGAAGGTCAGGTAAAGCAGCAGCAGGTATGTCCGATGGATTGCCCACAACGAGATCAGTGATGGTATCGTCGATGACACAGCAGGTCACCTTGCCTGAAAAGAATACAAACCTGTACTTCAGCGAAAGAAACGACCTAGATCTTGCCGTCAAAGGAAACAGAACGCACCGTTTTACCAGTTAGATGGTCAGGACAAATCAAAGACGAATTCCAGCCATTGTGCAACCAGTATCACGAAGTACTGGGGGCCTTTTATTGTTCACAAAACTCTGGTGTAAATACAACTTACCCAAACATTGAGGCACATCGGTCAAAAGCAAGACCTTGAATTCACATGATGCACATGAAGAACACTGAGACGAGTAATGTCCAGCACCCCCTCATTTATGGAATACTACTGACCACTTGTTATCTGACTGTCCACAATGACTACCTTGTTGCGACCTGTGACCTCTCTTTTATATCAGTTCTTTTTTTTTTCTTCTCTGTCACTCCGCTTCTTCTTACAAATGTTCCAGAACGTTTCTCTGTACCGGGTACCCATCACATAATAAATGAAGATGTTGAAGCTGGAATTGATGTACAGAAATATTTCTGTAATCCACAGACATGTCAAATAGAAATTTTGATTTCGTCTTCCGGTGTTCACTTCCGGTAAAAACAAGCAGCAGGCAGAAAGAAAGAGAGACCAGAGGGAGAAATACAAATGACGAGCAGAACAGAAGTACCTATCAGCATTTTGGTAAGTGCCACTTCCTTTGAAGACATTGATGATGATGTTTCTGTGCGCCATGCAAGAGTCTGCCGAAGCTTAGATGTAGTTATCACTGTTGCACTTGTAACAGCTATAGTCATACCACACAGGCAGCCCTGCCCCAAAGAAAATGTTGGCCACACCGTCAAAAAGATCTTATGGGTCATGTAAACTGCACTAGCACTTAATATATGTGTCACTATACCAGAGTCTGGATCGTAAACGCACGGTGAATAGTATCTGAATCCCACAAAGAAGAAGTACAGACCTAACACAATAACATACACAGCAATGATAACAAAAGCCATTGTTTTAGTTTCCATCAAAGTCTGGTACTTTAGTGGTCTTAGGACACAGTAGCATCTCTCACAGGCAATAACAGCTGACAGAATAAATGATACGAAAGAAACCCCGTGCAGAAAAACCAGATGATTGTTGATAATAAATGCCAGGAAAGGCCCGGCTTTTGTTTCTTCGGCAAAGTCCATGTAATACTCCTCAACCAAGACGACCATAGCAGTGATCAAGGTGAGCTCATCAGCCAGGGACAGTGAAAACAACAGCAGGTTAACACGATCTCTGAGGCCTTGTTTAAAAAATATCACCATGTTTATGATGTTGGCAGGTCCTCCAATGACAAAAAGGATTTGCAACATACAGAACCGGATTTTACGTGTGTTTATTTCAACTTTTTCAGTCACGATATTATCAGAATTATTCCAAGGAAAAAATTCCATCTCACTAAATCTGAATTTGATGCACCCTTCTGGAACGAAGTCATTCTGGACGTCAGTGTTCAAGTCACCCGGCACTGTGGAGACATTCTGAGAGGCCACGTCACTTAACCACTGCCGAGAAGTGTTCAACATGGCTGCAACAAGGTCCAGTGTTGCACCGTTTTCTGTCCACTACAACTTCAATGGTGGAGATGTTTGAAAGAGGGTTGGGAATCAAATCATGCTATCGGTTTTTGTTTTCTGATTTTTCACCTGACTGTTATCAGCTGACCACACCGTGTTCTTTCAGGGCTGTGTTCAATCAATGTCGCAAATAGTATACTCTAGAGGCGACAGTACTGTCTGCATTTATTTGCATTCATGCCTACATTACAAAGACACGTCAACTGGGAATGATGATGTCAGAACACACTGTTGTAGAGAATGCTGCTGGCACATCTGGGAGTGCATATCAAAAAGTGACACCGCTAATTAAAGCAGAGGAACAGAACGTTGCTCAATGGTCATAAGATTCTCAAAAAATGTGGCTTATTATATTTTAAAAAGTATCTTCGCTACACACACACACACACACACACACACACACACACACACACACACACACACACACACACACACACATATATAT
>JADBJO010011183.1:0-15000 GCA_016801955.1 Conus betulinus
CTTGTCACTGTGGTTGTTTTTGTAGCTGCTGTCATTGTTGATGTCGCTCTTTCTTCTTCCTCCTTCTCCCCATTGTCCTTTAGATTGTTTTCATGTATATTCTCCTCCTCCTCGTCCTCCTCCCTCCCCTTTACATTGTTTACATGTGTATGAATGGTGTGACGATGCATGAAATGAAACTCTGAATTTCCAAAAGCATTCTTTGGTCCCTCCGGGGGCGGGGGGGGGGGGGGGGGGGAGGACAGAGGACATTGTCAGAGACAGACGTGGGATGACGAGGAGGTTGGGGCGGGGGGGGGGGGGGGGGGGGGGGTGGAAGGATGGGAAAGGGGTTGTCGAGGTGTGTGAGAATTTGGGGGGAGGGCTGTATCATAGTGGACTGTGGGAGAGATCATTTTTCTGCGTCCATCAACACTGATAGCGTATGAAAAAAAAAAAAATATATATATATATACGTTGCTTTGAATACTGGGATAGACTTGATGATAGAGATAGCCTTTGATGTTTTGCTCCGTGAAAAAACATTTTGGCATGCTGTGGTTAAATTTGAAAAAGAGAACCGCCAAAGACAAGATGCTGTGGTTGTCAATCATTAAAAAAAACTTGCTAGTTTTCATGTAACGAAGTTGTCTTATCAGTGAGACAGACAGACAGACAGACGGACAGACGGAGGCAGGTTAAGAGATTATGAGAGAAAGGCTAGGAAAGAGGCCAACAGGGACACAAAATAAGAAAGGAAGAAAAAAAAAAAGGAATGGAAGAATTCATAAGCCGGCAATACGGGTTTTTTAACGTTTAATTCGATTATAAAGTTTGAATGCACGTGCACGTACGCGCACAAACTCACGTACATACACGCGTGCGCGCGCGCGCGCACACACACACACACACACACACACACACATATATATATATATCATATGTATATACATATATATGTATATATATATATATATATATATATATACACATATATGTGTGTGTATGTGTGTGTATATATATAGAGAGAGAGAGAGAGAGAGAGAGAGAGAGAGAGAGATATTGTGTGTGTGTGTGTGTGTGTGTGTGTGTGTGCGCGCGCGCGCGCGCGCGCGCGCGCGCGTGTGTGTGTGTGTTTGTGTGTGTGGTTCCTTTTTACGTTTCGCCATTTCTGTGTTTCTAAAACAAATTTAATTCTCAGCATTTTAATCAAAATTCTCATTTTTCTCGCTTTCAGTGAGTGAGTGCTCTCTTTTCCGTTTTAAGGCGCTTCTTCTTTAAATAAGAAGGGTGCTGCTATGCCCAGTTCAGGGAGTTTATGCTTATGTGGGAGTGCCTTTCGGCAGCAGGTCACCATGATCCAGCAGCAAGCCTGATGAACTCTTAATGGAGCCAAACAGATGTCCCTAACTGGTTCTGTTGATCTCCACTCTGCAGGAAACAGATGTCTCTGACTGGTTCTGTTGACGTCATTCTGCAGGAAACAGATGTCCCTGACTGGTTCTGTTGACGTCACTCTGCAGGAAACAGATGTCCCTGACTGGTTCTGTTGACGTCACACTCTGCAGGAAACAGATGTCCCTGACTGGTTCTGTTGACCTGCACTTTGCAGGAAACAGATTCCCCTGACTGGTTATGTTGACCTGCACTTTGCAGGAAACAGATGTCCCTGACTGGTTCTGTTGACTTCACTCTGCAGGAAACAGATGTCCCTGACTGGTTCTGTTGACCTGCACTTTGCAGGAGACTTGAAGCATCCACAGCATACACTGGAGGAACATTCCTTTTCCTGCTCCTTTTCAACTTGGTCATCCTTTAAACCAAAAGGTAATGTCACAGTATCGTGATGGCCATTGAGATCTGCATCACCCCATTTATTGAGATGGAAGGCACCAGAGCCAGCTTTTGATGACAGTTTTTTTCTTCCATCACACTCTATGCCCCTTCTTTCAGCTCCTTCTGAACCTTCTTTTTCAGTACTGCTCTTTTTCTCTTGCCCGTATTTCTGTGTGCGTACTCCTTGTTTTTCATGTCTGCCTCCCTTTCTGCCCCACCTGACGCGATATTTGAACTCTTGAAAGAGATTAACATGTTTGGTTATTGGATCTGAAATTTTATGGTGGAAAGATTTTTGAGAAAATTTAGGGTGTTTATTTTTTCCTTAGAAGATGTATTTTAAAGAGTTGTGTGAATGAATGACTTGTGACTAGACTTGAACGTGGTGACAGCCCTGATACGGCCCTCTGCGGTCGGCTGGGCTATAAGCAACATGACCTTACCTTACCTCTCTGCCAGTCGCTTTTTTCCTTTGTCCGTCCTTTTTTTTTCACCCTTTTTTCTGTCATCCTTGTTCCTTTTTCCCCCTTTTTGTTGCAGCATTCTGTCTACCTTCCTTTCGGTGATCCCTCTAGGCCGTGACTTTGCTGCCTTTCTCTTGTGTCTGCAATCCTGTTGCTCATGGTCGGTCTTTCTTTCCTTCCTTCCTTCCTTCCCTTTCTTTCTGTTGTCTTTGTTTCCTTGCTCGTCTTTCTGTCTGCCTGTCAACCTTTATCTCCGTTGTGTGCCTTGTGTGATAACATGCTATGAACGTCCGTCGTGCTACCGTAGAGAAGGGGGGGTGGGAAGTATCCATAGAAACTGATGAGATTGCGTTCGGCAGCAGCCCAAAGGAGCGGGGACAAAGGGCGCTGAAGCAGGCACTGGCTGCCTGTTAATAACAGCCTGCTGTAATCACCTGGGCTGTGTGTGTGTGTGTGTGTGTGTGTGTGTGTGTGTGTGTCTGTGTGTCTGTGTGTGTGTGTGTCTGTCTGTCTGTGTGGTCACCTGAGGGCAGGGGATGGTAAGCTGCTGAGGATGACGGTCTGTGGCGATGTATCGGGGTTCTGGGCCTTGATCAAGTTTGACTTGGCTGCTGCAGTGTGTGTATGTGTGTGTGTGTGTGTGTGTGTGTGTCATCCTGGCTGACAGTGGAACCTCACGACGTGACACGCTCTGCGTCCCCTGTGGTCTTGTTGTTGGTTTGTTGGTGTTCGTTGATGATGACCCCGGTGACATGGGAACCTCAGGCAGAACACTCTACGTACTTTGGTTGTTGCTGTTTTGTTGTTGTTTGTTGTTCTTGTTTGTTAGGAGCTCAGCGACAGTGAAACTTTCCCACATAAACTCTCTACGTGCCAGTAGTGCAGCTGTTTGTTGTGGCCGTTGTTTTTTATGACCTCATTGACAGTAAACCCTCACGCAGAATTCTCCACGACCCTGTGCTGTTCTGGTTTCTTCTTCTTCTTTTGTTTTTTTCGTATGACTTCGGTGACGGTGAAACTTCATGCAGAACGATCTGTGTGGTATTGCTGCTTTCCTGTTGTTTGTTGTTGTTTGTGTTCCTGGTATGCTGTGTGTTTTTATTGTGTTTTTTATGACCTCAGAAACAGCGGAATATCGCCCAGAATGCTCTGCGTCCCTGTGCTGTACTGTTTCTTGTTGTTCGTTGCTTTTTATGACCTCGGTGACAGGTAAACTTCATGTAGAACGCTCTGTGTCTCTATGGTGTTGCTGGTTTCTTCATGTTTGCTTTTGTAGCTTTTATGACGCTGGAAAAAGTGCAGTCTCACGCAGAACGTTCTCTGTCCCTCTGTTGCCGCTGGTTTATCACTGTTGGTTGAGGAGCTCGGTGACGGTGAAACATTACGTAGCACGCTGTACATCCCTATGTTGCGGCGAGTTTCTAGCTGCTTGTACTGACTACTTCAGGAACAATGACACCTCACGCAGCAGGCCCTACGTCCTGCTGTTGCTGCTACTTTGATGTCGTTTATGAATGGCCTCAGGGATAGTGGGGCCTCACGTGCCACGCTTCACGTCCCTGTGTTTGGGATGGTATGTTGACAGCCCTTGCCCCCTTTCCTTGTCTCTCTCTCTCTCTCTCTCTCTCTCTCTCTCTCTCTCTCTGTCTGTCTCCGTCTCTCTCTCTCTCTCTTTCTCTATCTCTTTCTCTCTCGTTCGTTCGCTCGCTCGCTCTCTCCACTATCTGTTCCGGTTTCCAGTGATTGTAACAATCTGATTCTCCAAATTCTCATAAATTCGCCAGTGTTTAACTTAAACAATAACAACAACAACAACAAACCTTCAAGACTTTCGGACTGTTTCTGTAGTTCTACTCGGTGATATCTTGTATAATATTATGATTATCAAATGTGGTCATACCCCGCTTCACCACTTCTTCTTCTTCTTCTTTCGTCGTCTTCTTTCTTCTTCGTCTCACTTCCTATTCCGATTCTTCTCTTCTTCTTCTTTCGTCGTCTTCTTTCTTCTTCTTCTTCTTACTTCTTCTTTTCTTCTTCTTCTTCTTCTTCGTATTCTTCTCCTTCTTTCTTCTTCTTCTTCTTCTTCTCTCTTCTTCTTCTTCTTCTTTTTCTTCCTCCTCTTCTTTTTCTTTCTTCTTCTTGCTTTCTTCTTTCTTCTTCTTCTTCTTCTTCTTCTTCTTCTTCTCTCTCTCTCTCTCTCTCTCTCTCTCTCTCTCTCTCTCTGTCTGTCCATGTTTTTTTTTTCTTTTTTTCTAACATTGCTACATGTTATTACATTCTGCCTGCCCACAGAGGACGACAAAAAGCAAATAAATGAAGTGGAAAATCTATGCGAGATAAGTAGATCTGGCATTAAAAAAAAAAAAGCAGAAGCCGCCTCACAAATGTGTTATTTATTCCACGTAGGCTTTGGAGGGTCAATCAGTATGGACACATGGAACGCCACCCCCCCCCCCCCCCCCCCCCCCCCCCCCTTCCTCACTGTTGTTGTAACTGCTGTAACTGTGATTGTTTATGTCGCTCCTGCTCTTCATCTTCTTCTTCGTCGTCGTCTCCTTTCTTCTTCTTCTTCTTCTCCTCCCCTTCCTCCATTTTAGATTGTTTTCATGTAAATGAATGGAGTGACGACGCATGAAATGAAACTGAATTTCCGAAAGCGTTCTTTGGTCCCTCTGGGGGAACAAGGACATTGTCAGAAACAGACATGTTAGGACGGGGGAGGGAAGGGAGGGGGGGGGGGAGGAGGAGGGGTAAGGGGAAGTTGGGGCGGGTGATGGTGGGGGTTGGGGGAGTAGTCGTGGGGGGGGGGGGGTGGAGAAGGGGTACATCATAATGGGTTGTGGAAAGATTATTTTTCTGCGTCCGCCAACACTGAGAGCGTATGACAACATTTTGGTTTTGAACACTGTGATAAACTGACGATAGAAAACCTTTGTTCTTGCTCCGGGAAAAAGCATTATTTTAGCAGACTGTGGTTGTGAATTGTTGAAAACTTACTCGCTGTCGTGCAACAAGTTGCCTGATCAGGAAAAGAGAGAGACAGAGGCAGGTTAAGAGATTACTGAAGAAAGGCATAGAAAAAGGCTGAGGGGAGAGTTGTAAGACGAGGGAGGAGAGGTGAACTCGGGCACACACGACATGAACAAACAAACAAACAATAGGAGAAACAGAAAGAAAGAAAGAAATGAACAGAAGCATTCGAAAGACAGCAATGCGTTTTTTAAGGTTTGAATTCAATTTCAAAATTTGAATGTAAATGCACATGCGCACAAATACACACACACGCGCGCGCACGCTTGCACGGACGCACACACATTTATACATACATACATACATGCATATATATATATATATATATATATATATAGATAGATAGATATACATACATACACACACACATATATACACACACACACATATATATATATATATATATATATATAACGCATAATACTACTTACTTTCTTGCATACATACATGCATGCATACATACATATATACATGCATTCATACATACATACATACACACATGCATGCATGCATACATACATACATAATACACACGTACCTACATATATACATACATACATGCGTACATACATACAAGCACACGCACACATACAAACTCGTGCGCGCATAAAACACTCGCATTCCCAGTTCACTCATAGTCTTAATATCACCGATAGTAAAGAGACGTTGCATTGAAGTATGGAAAAATATACAACGTACTCTACATGCACCACATATACGCATTAACCTGGACATTGACGCCCTGTGAGTGGACAAACTGTGCAATATTCCTTTTCCACAACTGTCTGCTCATTCCTCTCTTTGCACTTTTTCTCATTCAACAAAAATCAGTAAACGGTCTAGCAGAAACAGCTAATTCCGTGTTTCCATTTATGTCCAGCGTAGGACCACTAAAGGACAATCCTGTAAATTCACCTCATGACTTCAACCGGCCCAACTGGTACAGGGGGGTCATCTATGTTCGGTATGGAGCCAATAAAGGACTAGCCTGTTAATCCACCTCTCAGTCTTACCCAGTCCTCCTCGACCAGTGAGTTACCTATGTCCAGAATAGATCCAACAGTGGACTCGTCTGCATATCCGCTATTCGGCCCTCGACCAGTTCAACTGGTGCCACGGAGTTGGTCATATATGTCCAGAATAGGTCCAGCAAAGGACTCGTCCGCATATCCGCAATTCGGCCTCGACCAGCTCAACTGGTGCAGGGAGTCAGTCATATATGTCCAGAACAGGGCCATGAGACGACTAGCTTGCGTATCCACCATGGGGCCTCGCACAATCTACCTGGAGCAGAGAGTCGTGTAGGTCCAGAATGGGGCCAACAGAGGACTAGCCTGTCTACCCACCATGGGCACTTATCCAGCCTTCCTGATGCAGGGGATAGCGTCACAAACTGACGGGTTGACGGTTGTGGGTTCCAGCAAAGGCATTTTAGTTGTAGAATATTTGCGGTTTCGACCAGCCCCTGTACAAAGTGACCGTGCTGCACAGTGAGAGGGGAAGACTGGAACCACTCGTCGAATTTCATTCATAAAACCGATTTGTCTCTAAGACTGTCGTTCAAATTTCTGTACCACCCTCGCAGGTTTCTCAGTATCTCTCTGGAGCCAGCCGATGCCGGAATGTATCAGAAAAGGAAGCTTAGAGCCGAGTTCTGCCATTAATTCTCGGACCAGAATGGAACCCCGTAGCGCCATCTTCACCATGTTCATCCTCTCCAGTCATCATTCGACACAAAAAAAGAAGAGAAGGGAAAAAAGCAAAGTCTCATTTAGTGTGCCCCTCAGGCTGTGTCTAGGTCGTACCCTCAGTTTCCATTTGCCCTCCAGGTGCATGCATGTGGTGACTTGGTACCAGAGTGGACGGTACCTGTGTGACGAGCAGGGTTGGGAGGAAATGGCCTGCTCCTCCTTCTGGCAGAGAGGAGTCTGGTCTCCTGCAGCGTAGAGGAGAAGCAGCAGAGACAGATTGGCAGGTCTGCCACATCACAAGTTAGAGAATAAATATTACTGCATGTTTTCGAACAAGTAAGAAATACTTGGACGGGTAAATGGAGAAAAATATAAATAACGGAACAGAGGAGCAGAAGAAAAAGTCCAGAATGAAAATAAGCAAAGTGGGTAAATACTATGTAATACAGCAATGTGTCCATAAGGGCTGTTGCCTGTCAATTTATGAGGATGGATAGATGGCTGCTTTAGATGGTTATGGTAAGTGAGCAAAGGTCCCCAGTCTGGCGTATATCAAGTTGTCGCTCACGATGACCATGTTTATAATAAAACACACACACAAGCGCACACACACACACACACACACACACACACACACACACACACACACACACACAAAAGCGCGTGCACCGCCCGCGTGCATTTGCGTACGGCCGCACTGAAGTGAAGTGAAGCGCCTGTTCAGTGATCGTGTGATCTGCTCACTGTCGTCACTGTCACTTTCATAAGTAACGTGAGATCCCCAATCTGGCAAGACCATTAAGGGCAGTCACCGACTCCATTTCCCCCTCTTAAAGAGGATTCACCTTCCCCCCAGCTGTTGGCACAAAGTGTGGCCATCAGTCTGCCGCCACAGTGGAGGGGTCATCCTGTTCTCTGGCCTTCAGCACGTCAAGGCGCCAGTCCTTCACAGTCAAAATCCACTTTCTCCCCAGCATTCAGTCTGTAACTTACGGCCACCTGCCGTCCACAGTAGCGGTCGACCATTTCTCTGGTTTTCAACACCTAACTCGTGGCCACCAGTCTTCCAAAGTGGGGGGTCAACAGATTCGGGGGGTGTGGGGTGTGTGTGTGTGTGTGTGTGTGTGGGGGGGGGGTGTTAGCATGCAAATTATCTTTTCTTCAGCCTTTATCACCTAACTCATAACGACCCGTCCGTCAAAGTAGGATCAGCTTTGCTTGGGATCTTCAACTTACAGAATCATCTATCTTTTGTCCAATCCTAAGCACACATCTCTATGGCCCCCTGTTCCTCTAGTGTAAGAATCGACCTTCTCTCCAGCCTTTAGTACGGTAACCGCGTGAGTATGATTCCTTATTGTACCTTGCCGACACTCCACAAAACTCGTTGATCATCTTGTGTTTTCGAAACCTCGGAACTTTGGAAGTGACCTTGACAGAGGTCAATGTCAGGGCACAGGTCATCAGGCAATGTTTGATTCGGTTTGTCCCGGCTTGAATTTGTCTGGCAGGATTCATTGCACCGGGCAACTTCCCGGCCACAACACGTGTGCGTGTTGACTCCTCGCGCTGCCTTGATTCCCTGCAAGCACTGTCGCCAAAGACCAGAAACACACGTCGTGTTCGCTCTCCTGCTTTGTCTTTCGCTTGAGCTGCACGCTGAACTCGTTTCAGTGTGGTATGTCTACATAACGTGGAGCGACAGACACACAACGTACTGAGCGAACAGTTCCTGTTTGACTATGCCTGTGCTCAGGCTAAAAAGAATGTTCTTCCTAAGACATTTGCCTTATTCTAGAGAAATCTAACAGACATTTTTTCCACTTCCTAAGACATTCTGTTCTAATGCTTTATTGTAGAGAAAGCTGACAGACATTTTTTCCTCTTCATAAGATATTCTGTACTTATGCTTTATTCTAGAGAAATCTGACAGACATTTTTCCACTTCCTAACACATTCTGTTCTAATGCTTTATCCTAGAGAAATCTGACCGACATTTTTCCTCTTCCTAAGATATTTTGTTCTTATGCTTTATTCTAGAGAAATCTGGCATATCTTTCTTTCTACATTTTTGTTCTCATGCTTTATTCTAGAGAAAACTGACATCGATTTTTTTTTTCTTGAGCCATCTTGTTCTTTTTTATTTTTATTCTAGAGAAATATGACATGTATTTTTCCTCCCGTTGATTTAGTTGTCAAGAACGTCATTGGATGACGCCGAAATCTGACAGTAAAAGATCTCTTTCCTCTGTGACTTTTCTGTGACGGTGAGGTAACAATTTATGGGAGTTCCGCTGCTTGTAACCGGCATGCCCTGTGACCCCGCTCGGGTTTGTCGCTGACGGGAAGTGAGGAAGAGAGAGCAGCCTGCGCGATGGCTCCTAACACAGGAGAGGTCAGGGCGACCCGACACTGCAACAGATGGGCATGTTTGTCGGCGATGCACGTGCCGGGGGAACGGGCCGAAAATCCGCTTGGGATGTGCTCTACTTCTGCGCTTCCCTGCTTTATCTCCCATTTCATCCTCCACCACGGCGTAAAGCAGCAACGGGAGGGAGGGATGGGAGGAGGGGTTAGGGTGATAAAGGGCCAAGGGTCACTGGATCATGCGCGTTGACCACTTTTTTTTTTTTTTTTCCGCATTCCCGCCAGGAAATGGGATTAAACGAGGTGACGAGGGGACGTCATTGTCAGACGACATCAATCCTCCCTCTCAAACTCCCTCTACGCCGCACGTTGCCGGCAACTGGCAGTTCGGGGGCTGATTTTCATTGAATTTGTGGGGAAGTGGAGTCCGTAGAAAATGCGAGGGGGTTAATCTAGGGGATCCGTGCTGGTTATCTCCCCCTTCGTGCGTGCGTTCGCTGCTTTCCAACTCATAAAAAAAAAAGGTTTTACAACAAACGACTTGTGTGCAACGACGTGTTTCAACAAAACGTTTCATGCAGAAAACCAGTCATCGAAAGTTTCTGATTTTTTTTTTCCGCAGAAAGTGTTCCCATAAGATTTGCAAGCCAAAATGCGATCTTGTAAAGATTCCGGGCAGCTTGAGGATGACGTAGACATGGCCAAATAGACATTAGCTGTGCGTGTGCAGCGTCTGTCTACGGCTGGTTTAGCTGCGTACTTGTTTCAGCTTTTTTTCAAATGGTGACGTTAGTTTTATTTGTTGCTTAATATGAACAGAAGACTTAAAAGTACTGTTTTGAAGGCGTGATGAAGGGGGATGGGGAAGAGGATGGGGAGAGGGAGGAGGGGTTCCAAAAGCGCACCAGCGACAGGTTCAAGAATGTGCTGCATAAAGATCATTCAAGCCTTTCCCATTTACTGTTACGAGTGGAAATATTGCAGTCTGCTGTTTTATCTGGATGTCCTGTCTGTCTTTTTCTGTCCATCTGTCTTCTCTGAGAGAGAGAGAGAGAGAGAGAGAGAGAGAGAGAGAGAGTGTGTGTGTGTGTGTGTTTTGTGTGCGCGCGCGCGCGCGTTTGTAGCGCGTCCGTGCCACCGTGTGTGTGTGTGTGTGTGTGTGTGTATGTGTGTGCGTGCACAGCACGTGCATGCGCATGTGTGTGTGTGCGCGTGCGAGCGCGCGCGTGTATGTGTGTGTGCTTGTGCGGGCGGGCGGGCAAGTGTGTGTGTATGTGTGTGTGTGTGTGTCCGCGCGCGCGCGTGTTTTGTGTGTGCGTTTGTGTGTGTGTGCGTTTGTGTGTGTGTGTGCTCTAGAACTATTAACTTTTTTAACGTTCTATCACAAATATTTCTTTTCAGGGGGTGATTAATCATTTTTTTACCCTCTACTGAATAAAAAATAAAATCTAACTATTTGAAAGAGTAAAAAACCATTGACCGCAAACTGCTAGACATAAAAATATAAAAAAGGGGGGGGGGGTTCATCTTTTTGCCCTGCTTGTTGGCTGACAAGTTCAGCCTTGTCCAGTCTGACCCACCAGCAGACGACTGAGCCCACTTCCCGCCCCTCTTCAGGAGCCCGTCATGCTGTTGTCTTAGACAGTGCAACCACACACGCACGCACGCACACACACACACACACACACACACACACACACACACACACACACACACACACACGCGCGCGCGCGCGCGCGCACGCACAAGCTCACACACACACACACAAGCTTACACACACCACCACACACACACACACACACACACACACCACATCTTTACCCACATCCATCTCTTGATGATGTCATTTTGCCTGGCTGTCTCAAAAACGTCTTTTGGTTTTCTTAACAAAAATTCTCAGCTCTGCTGATTTTAAAAGAAAGACATAGCAAACGGACATCATTGATACAAGACCATTTTACGGGGAGCGGAGAAAAGGAAGGAGATGGTGAAAGAGGAGGGGGGGGGGGGGGGGGGGGGGGGGGGGGGGGGGGGGGGGGGGGGGGAGGGGGGGGGAGGGGGGGGGGGGGGGGAAGGGCGAGAAAATAAGAAATTAAGGGTGTGGTGAAAGACAGCGTGGTTCAGGCAGATTTCTGGCACTGCTGTTTGCGGGATTGTCGTCTGTGTTTCACTGGACCCTAAAGATTACCCGCTAAACCATGGGACTCTGCGCCATTAGCGTCGGAGGTTTGTTCCGGAGAATGAGGAGAAGAACAGCGCTGATTGGTTGGTCCATCGATTGAGTGATCTTTGTTACACCCGGGATTGAAGATTTCTTTTTAGAGCCGATGCCAAGTTTCAACAAAACGTCTTCGTCGTGCGCACATCATTTCAATACGCAGTTACCACTAGTAGATCACTTTGAAAAGTGATTGTAGCACCGTTATTAAGACGCTTCGTTAATGAAGTGATGAGCAGAGAGGAGACTGAAGATAAATGAGAGAAGAGACAGAGGGAGGGGGAGGGAGAGAGGAGGGAGGGAAGGAGAGAAAGAAAGGGAGGGAGATAGGGAGAGGAGGGAGAGGAAGGGAAGCAGAGAGAGAGAGAGAGAGAGAGAGAGAGAGAGAGGAAAGGGATGGGGGAAAGGGTGTCTTGAATGAATGAAGGGGTTTTAAGATGGTATATTCCACTGAGGGGGAGTGGGGGGGGGGGGGGGGGAGTAGTCGGGTGGTTGGAGTGTTGGCCTGCGGACCTAACAGTCGTGAAATCGATCCACCCTTAGTGTCAAAGTTTTCGGCTTGAAAACTCTCTACCCCGGGGGCGGGGGGGGGGGGGGGGGGGGGGGGGGGGGGGGGGGTAAATGATCTAGGTCAAGTTGAAGCGGGGCGGACGAAAAGAGACAAGCTCCGCCTCTCGTCACGCCATGTCACCCAAACAGATCACTGCCCCTATGGCCATTAGCTGTGGGATATATGTCAGAAGAATGTTCACCATCCACAGCTAACTTTCAGTCTTAAAAAGAAAGAAAGAAAAAAACGCGTGACTGTGACAAAGGAAAGTGTCAGACTCTCGTTCGCGCAACATGGACACACAACCAGACAGACAGACAAGTTGCCTTCCCCCTTTAATTAGCACTAAATTTTTACACTCTTTACATAAAGTAACTTTTGACTGTAGTTTCACGTACTTATTTTCATGCGCACATGTTTTCATTCGCACAGGTTTCCTGTCGGACTGGCAGGTATTTTCCGTTTCACGAATTGGCCTTAAACAGTGCCGTAAAAGACCTTGGTAGACAACATGCCCTTGTCCTCACAGACCTAAACGCAGTGTTTACTCATGGAGTTGGCCTCCACCAAAGCCCCCAAGGCTTCACCATCTCAGCGACTTCACGTCGACTTACTCCAACTGCGCTTGTGCCCCTCTCAGTAAAGAAAGATTAAACCGTCTGTCATTTGTCTATCTGAGCTCCTAAAATCAAAAACAAAAATGGGCTCATCATATCATTTGTTCATCAAATCCAAGGTGTTTATTTGGACAAAGGATTTCTCGTGGTATTATTTTGTAGTCCCTTGTTAGATATGCAGAAGGGAGGAGCAGCTTTATCATTTATTGAGTCTTGGTATCAGTGTGGCCGCTAAGTTTGAGTTACACCAAAGTGGTACCCCAACAAAACTTTCCCGAAGAGACGCGTATGTAAATTGCCTCCAAAGTTTTGGGATGATGGGTCATCAACAAGTACATCCGCTGGAAAGTTTGTCCGATATGGTAGATCATTGACGAAGGGAACAGAACAGGAGAGTATATTAAGTGCTAATTCTCTGTGAGACTTCATGCCCTAGTCTGTCATGGAAGTTTTGCCATGAAGCAAGACATGCTGTATTCTGCCAGTTAAGTATATATCGAATAATGAGACCGTCGAAGGATTATTCACAAAGAAACACAATTCGTTAAAGAGAATAAACTGATCAACAAGAGCAAAGCCTTCTTGATTAGTTCATTATTAAAAGCCGTAAGCCACACATTCTTAATGCTGTGTACCAAAACTAATCGCATCGAAAGGCATATAAGAATGGGTGATAGTTCTACACTTGTGTACACGTGTTTCCATGTGTTTGAACAGAAACTGAAGGACGGACATGAATATAAAACTGTTTGGATCATTACTTATTTCACTATGTGAGGGAGGTAATATTTGTATTTCTGGATGCTTGAGGGAAGACATTAGTTTTAATGCTTTAAAATCAACATTTTGAAAGAATTCTTTCGTTGTGTGGTCTTTGGGTTGTGTTGGAAACCTGATAGACCATTTGGAGAGAGAGAGAGAGAGAGAGAGAGAGAGAGAGAGAGAGAGAGAGAGAGAGAGAGAGAGAGAGAGAGAGAGAGAGAGAGAGAGAGAGAGAGAGAGATGCACGTGCAAAAGAAACAAAGAGACAAACACTACAACAGAGGCCACGCTCCACAGCTTTTCTCCGTGTTCCCTCATCATCATCTTCTTGTCCCTCCCCTCTCCCCCCCCCCCGGTCCGTCCCTACCCTTCCCCCTCCCGCACCCCCATCCCCGCCCACACTGGTCAGTGGAAAATGGACAGAAGATGATGTAGATTGTCAAGACATAGAGGTGGGGACAGGCAATTAAATGGACTAAAGAGGCCTGCGTCATGTGGCGGGCGTGTCCGCACAGTGTTCCAGAGACCAGTGAAGAGTGCGACAGCCTACACTGTGTGTTCCTCTAAAACCTGTTTCAGGCAGCAGACCACTGAACGCATTGATAGCCGATGTCTGCTTTTCTGTCTGCTTGCACTGTTTATGATCTCCGTGATCGCATTGGGGTCGTCATCATCGTTTCAGTCGTCAAACTTTCTGTTTGAAAACAATAGTGTGCGGTTTCATTCCGTGTGTCATTTTTCCATCAAAACAAGTTTTCTCTCTCAACTGTAAAAACATGGGTACTCATTATTATCATCATCGTCGTCGTCGTCGATATGAACAAATTCGTCCGCGTGGGCACTTTTAAAATGAGCACAGTGAAGCCTGAACCAGCGTGGTAACTTCAACAGTTAATTCTTCCGTATGTTTTGTTCGACATTGTACTGTACAGTAAAGTGCTTCAAGTCAAACCAGCGTAACCATGTGACTTCTATTTGTGCTGATTTGCTTAACATTGAACTACATAGTAAACTATTGTTTTGTATTACATCTTCATTTTGTGTCTTACATTGTTGTGTGGTGTGTGTGTGTGTGTGTGTGTGTGTGTGTGTGCGTGTGCGTGCGTGCGTGCGTGCGTGCGTGTGTGTGTGTGTGTGTGTCCCTGGGAATTTTTTCTCAACAATGATGACGCTTAAGAGAACATCTCTCTCTCTCTCTCTCTCTCTCTCTCTGTGTGTGTGTGTGTGTGTGTGTGTGTGTGACTTATGTTTTGATTTTCTATTTCAGATACATCGCCATCGTTTATCCCATGAAAGCTCACATCGTGTGCACACGTAGACGCGTGGTCTTCGTCATCGTTTGTGTGTGGATCGTGGCCATTTCCTGCTGCCTGCCCACGGCGCTTTTCAATGACGTCATCAACCCCTCTAACGTCATGCCACACGCCATGTGCATCACCCTCTTTTCCTTCGGTGAGTTTTTGGCCATGAATTACCAAGTCGATCA
>JADBJO010011183.1:27500-50000 GCA_016801955.1 Conus betulinus
ACTCACACACACACTCTCTCTCTCTCACACACACACACACACACACACACACACACACTCGCACACACACACTCACTCTCTCTCTCTCTCTCACACACACACTCTCGCTCACTCGCTCACTCACTCTCGCGCGCACACACACACACACACACACACTTTCGCACACTCTCTCTCTCTCACACACGCATTCACACGCTCACAGTCACACGCTCACGCACACACACACTCTCACGCACACACTCATACTCACTCACTCACCCTCAGACACACACACACCCGCTCACCTCACACACTCGCTCACTCTCCACACACTCGCTGATCTCACACTCACACACACACACACACACACACACACACACACACACACACTCACTCACACATTTTCTTTTCACACACACACACACTCTCCTACACTCTCCCTCTCTCACAGCCACACACACATATCCCACCATACTACTCCCTCCACACCCCAGGCAAGGCAAGGCAAGGCAAGGCACGTCTCTGTGTGGCCTGGTGGTGTGTTGTTGTGTGTGTAGGGGGGCTGGGTGTGTATGTGTGTATAGGGGGGCCAGTTGTGGTGTGGGTGTGGTGTGTTCCGATGTGTTTTGTAGGGGGCAGGTGTGTGTTGCGTTGTGTTGTGTGTGTAGGGGGCCAGGTGTGGTGCATTGCGTTGTATGTGTGTGGGACCGGGTGTGTTGTGTTGTGTGTGTAGGGGGCCGGGTTTGGTGTGGTGTGGTGTGTTGTGTTTGTGTGTGTGTGTGGGGGGGGGGGCGGGTCGGGTGTGTTCTGTGTGTAGGGGCGGGTGTGGTGTTGTGGTGTGTGTGTGTGTGTTTTTTTTTTTAGGGGGGTGGGTGTGTGTGTGTGTGTGCGCGCGCGCCGGATGTGGTGTGGTGTGGTGTGTTGCGTTATGTGTGTAGGGGGCCGGGTGTGGTGTGGTGTGTTGTGTGTGTGTGTGTGTGTAGGGGGCCGGGTGTGGTGTGTGTTGTGTGTGTAGGGGGCCGGGTGTGGTGTGGTGTGTGTGTAGGGGGCCGGGTGTGGCATGGGTGTGTGTTGTGTGTGTAGGGGGCCGGGTGTGGTGTGGTGTGGTGTGTGTGGGGCCAGGTGTGGTGTGGTGTGGTGTGTGTGTGTAGGGGGCCGGGTGTAGTGTTGTGTGTGTGTGTAGGGGGCCCGGGTGTGGTGTGGTGTGTGTGTAGGGGGCCGGGGTGTGTGTGTGGTGTGTGTGTTGCGTTATGTGTGTAGGGGGCCGGGTGTGGTGTGGTGTGTTGTGTGTGTGTGTGTGTGTGTGTGTGTGTGTGTAGGGGGCGGGTGTGTGTGTGTTGTGTGTGTAGGGGGCCGGGTGTGGTGTGGTGTGTGTGTAGGGGGCCGGGTGTGGCATGGTGTGGTTGTGTGTGTAGGGGCCGGGTGTGGTGTGGTGTGGTGTGTGTGGGCCAGGTGTGGTGTGGTGTGTGTGTGTAGGGGGCCGGGTGTAGTGTGTGTGTGTTGTGTGTGTGTAGGGGGCCGGGTGTGGTGTGGTGTGTGTGTAGGGGGCCGGGTGTGGTGTGGTGTGGCGTGTTGTGTGTGAAGGGGGCCGGGTGTGGTGTGGTCTGGTGTGTGTGTGTGTGTGTGTGTAGGAGGCCGGGTGTGGTGTGGTGTGGTGTTGGTGTGTGTGTGTGTGTAGGGGGCGGGTGGTGTGTGTGGTGTGGTGTGTTGTGTGTGTAGGGGGCCGGGTGTGGTGTGGTGTGTTGTGTGTGTGTGTGTAGGGGGCCGGGGTGTGGTGTGTTGTGTGTGTAGGGGGCCGGGTGTGGTGTGGGTGTGTGTGTAGGGGGCCGGGTGTGGTGCGGTGTGTTGTGTGTGTGTTGGGGACCGGGTGTGGCATGGTGTGTTGTGTGTGTAGGGGGCCGGGTGTGTGTGTGGTGTGTGTGTGTGGGGCCAGGTGTGTGTGTGGTGTGGTGTGTGTGTGTAGGGGCCGGTTGTAGTGTGGTGTGTTGTGTGTGTGTAGGGGGCCGGGTGTGGTGTGGTGTGTGTGTAGGGGGCTGGGTGTGGTGTGGTGTGTTGTGTGTGTGTAGGGGGCTGGGGTGTGATGTGGTGTGTTGTGTGTGTGTAGGGGGCCGGGTGTAGTGTGGTGTGTTGTTGTGTGTGTAGGGGGCCGGGTGTGGTGTGGTGTGTGTGTAGGGGGCCGGGTGTGGTGTGGTGTGGTGTGTTGTGTGTGTGTAGGGGGCGGGTGTGGTGTGGTGTGGTGTGTGTGTGTGTGTGTAGGGGGCCGGGTGTGGTATGGTGTGGTGTGTGTGTGGTAGGGGGCCGGGTGTGGTGTGGTGTGTGGTGTGTGTGTGTAGGGGGCCGGGTGTGGTGTGGTGTGTGTGTGTGTGTTTAGGGGGCCGGGTGTGGTGTGGTGTGGTGTGTTGTGTGTGGGGGGGCCGGGGTGTGGTGTGGTGTGTGTGTAGGGGACGGGTGTGTGGTGTGTGTGGTGTGTTGTGTGTGTAGGGGGCCGGGGTGGTGTGTGTGTGGTGTGTGTGTGTGTGTGTAGGGGGCCGGGGTGTGTGGTGGTGTGTGTGTAGGGGGCGGGTGTGGTGTGGTGTGTGTGTAGGAGGCCGGGTGTGGTGTGGTGTGTGTGTGTAGTGGGCCGGGTGTGGTGTGGTGTGGTGTGTGTGTGTAGGGGGCCGGGTGTGTGGTGTGGTGTGTGTGTAGGGGGTCGGGTGTGGTGTGGTGTGTGTGTAGGGGGTCGGGTGTGGTGTGTGGTGTGGTGTGGTGTGTGTGTAGGGGGCCGGGTGTGGTGTGGTGTGTTGTGTGTGTGTAGGGGGTCGGGTGTGGTGTGGTGGTGTGGTGTGTGTGTAGGGGGCCAGGTGTGGTGTGGTATGGTGTGTGTGTGTGGGGGCCGGGTGTGGTGTGGTGTGTGTTGTGTGTGTGTTGGGGGCCGGTTGTGGTGTGGTGTGGTGTGTGTGTGTAGGGGGCCGGTGTGGTGTGGTGGTGTGTGTTGGGGGCCGGGTGTGGTGTGGTGTGTTGTGTGTGTGTAGGGGGCCGGGTGTGGTGTGTTGTGTGTGTAGGGGGCCGGGTGTGGTGTGGTGTGTGGTGTGTGTGTGTTGTGTGTGTGTTGGGGGGCCGGTGTGGGTGTGGTGTGTGTGTTGGGGGCTGGGTGTGGTGTGGTGTGTTGTGTGTGTGTTGGGGGCTGTGGTGTGGTGTGGTGTGTGTGTTGGGGCTGGGTGTGGTGTGGTGTGTGTGTAGGGGGCTGGGTGTGGGTGTGGTGTGTTGTGTGTGTGTAGGGGCTGGGTGTGGTGTGGTGTGTTGTGTGTGTGTAGGGGGCTGGGTGTGGTGTGGTGTGGTGTGTGTGTAGGGGGGGGTGTGGTGTGGTGTGGTGTGTGTGTAGGGGGCTGGGTGTGGTGTGGTGTGGTGTGGTGTGTTGTGTGTGTGTTGGGGGCTGGGTGTGGTGTGGTGTGTGTGTAGGGGGCCGGGTTGTGTGTGTGTTGTGTGTAGGGGGCCGGGTGTGGTGTGTGTGTGTAGGGGGCCGGGTGTGGTGTGGTGTGGTGTGTGTGTGTAGGGGGACGGGTGTGGTGGTGGTGTGTGTGTGTAGGGGGCGGGTGGTGTGTGTGGTGTGTGTGTGTGTGTAGGGGGCCGGGTGTGGTGTGGGTGTGTGTGTTGGGGGCTGGGTGTGGTGTGGTGTGTGTGTGTAGGGGGCCGGGGTGTGGTGTGGTGTGGTGTGTGTTCGGGGCCGGGTGTGGTGTGTGGTGTGTGTGTGGGGGGCCGGGTGTGGTGTGGTGTGTGTGTGTGTAGGGGGGCGGGTGTGTGGTGTGGTGTGGTGTGTGTGTGTGTGTGTAGGGGGCCAGGTGTGGTATGGTGTGGTGTGTGTGTGTAGGGGGCCGGGTGTGGTGTGGTGTGGTGTGTGTGTGTAGGGGGCCGGGTGTGGTGTGGTGTGTTGTGTGTGTTTAGGGGGCCGGGTGTGGTGTGGTGTGGTGTGTGTGTGTGTGTAGGTGGCCGGGTGTGGTGTGGTGTGTGTGTGTAGGGGACCGGGTGTTGGTGTGGTGTGGTGTGTTGTGTGTAGGGGGCCGGGTGTGGTGTGGTGTGTGTGGTGTGTGTGTGTGTAGGGGGCCGGGTGTGGTGTGGTGTGTTGTGTGTGTGTGGGGGGCCGGGTGTGGTGTGGTGGTGTGGTGTGTGTGTAGGGGCCGGGTGTGTGTGTGGTGTGTTGTGTGTGTGTGGGGGGGCCGGGTGTGGTGTGGTGTGGTGTGTGTGTAGGGGGCCGGGTGTGGTGTGTGGTGTGGTGTGTGTGTAGGGGGCCGGGTGTGGTGTGGTGTGTTGTGTGTGTGTAGGGGGGCTGGTGTGGTGTGTGTGCTGTGGTGTGTAGGGGGCCGGGTGTGGTATGGTGTGTTGTGTGTGTGTAAGGGGCCGGGTGTGGTGTGGTGTGTTGTGTGTGTAGGGGGCGGGTGTGGTGTGGTGTGTTTGTGTGCGTGTAGGGGGCCGGGTGTGGGTGTGTGTGTGTGTGTGTAGGGGGGCCGGGTGTGGTGTGGTGTGTGTGTGTAGGGGGCCGGGTGTGGTGTGTGGTATGTGTGTAGGGGCCGGGTGTGGTGTGTTGTGTGTGTGTATAGGGGGCCGGGTGTCGTGTGTGTGTGTGTGTAGGGGGCCGGGTGTGGTGTGGTGTGTTGTGTGTGTGTTGGGGGCCGGGTGTGGTGTGGTGTGGTGTGTGTGTGTAGGGGGGGGTGTGGTGTGGTGTGGTGTGTGTGTTGGGGGCCTGGATGTGGTGTGGGTGTGTTGTGTGTGTTGGGGGCCGGGTGTGGTGTGTGTGTGGTGGTGGTGTGTGTGTAGGGGTGGGTGTGGTGTGGTGTGTGTGTGTGTAGGGGGCCGGGTGTGGTGTGGTGTGTGTTGTGTGTGTGTAGGGGGCCGGGTGTGGTGTGGTGTGGTGTGTGTGTGTAGGGGGGGGTGTGGTGTGTGTGTGTGTGTACGGGGGCAGGGTGTAGTGTGTTGTGTTGTTATGTGTGTAGGGGGCCGGGTGTGGTGTGGTGTGTGTGTAGGGGGCTGGGTGTGGTGTGTGGTGTGTGTGTAGGGGGGGGTGGTGTGGTGTGTGTGTTGTGTTGTGTGTGTGTGTAGGGGGCTGGTGTGTGGTGTGTGTGTGTAGGGGGCCGGGTGTGGTGGTGTTGTGGTGTGTGTGTGTAGGGGGCTGGGTGTGGTGTGGTGTGTGTAGGGGGCTGGGTGTGGTGTGTGTGTGTGTAGGGGGCTGGGTGTGTGGTGGTGTGTGTGTAGGGGGCTGGGTGTGGTGTGGTGTGTGTAGGGGGCTGGGTGTGGTGTGGTGTGTGTAGGGGCTGGGTGTGGTGTGTTAGTGTAGGGGGCTGGGTGTGGTGTGTGTGTGTGTGTAGGGGGCGGGGTGTGGTGTGTGTGTGTGTAGGGGGCTGGGGTGTGGTGTGTGTGGTGTAGGGGGCTGGGTTGGTGTGTGTGTGTGTAGGGGGCCCGGTGTGGTGTGGTGTGTGTGTGTAGGGGGCCGGGTGTGGTGTGTTGTGGTGTGTGTAGGGGGGCCGGGTGTGGTGTGTGTGTGTGTGTGTAGGGGGCTGGGTGTGGTGTGTGGTGTGTGGTGTGTAGGGGGCCGGGTGTGGTGTGGTGTGTGTGTGTAGGGGACCGGGTGTGTGTGTGGTGTGTGTGTGTAGGGGCCGGGTGTGGTGTGTGTGTAGGGGGCTGGGTGTGGTGTGGTGTGTGTGTAGGGGGCCGGGTGTGGTGTGGTGTGTTGTGTGTGTGTAGGGGGCCGGGTGTGGTGTGTTGTGTGTGTGTAGGGGGCCGGGTGTGGTGTGTGTGTGTGTGTAGGGGGCCCGTGTGTGGTGTGGTGTGTGTGTAGGGGCCGGGTGTGGTGTGTGTGTGTGTGTGTGTAGGGGGGCCGGGTGTGGTGTGTGTGTGTGTAGGGGGCCAGGTGTGGTGTGGTGTGTGTGTGTGTGTAGGGGGCCGGGTGTGGTGTGGTGTGTTGTGTGTGTAGGGGGGCCGGGTGTGGTGTGGTGTGTTGTGTGTGTAGGGGGCCGGGTGTGTTGTGTTGTGTGTGTAAGGGGCGGGGTGTGGTGTGTTGTGGTGTGTGTGTGTAGGGGGCCGGTGTGTGGTGTGGTGTGTGTGTAGTTTAGGGGGCCAGGTGTGGTGTGTTGTGTGTAGGGGGCCGGGTGTGGTGTGGTGTGGTGTGTGTGTAGGGGGCCGGGTGTGGTGTGGTGTGTTGTGTGTGTAGGGGGCGGGGTGTGGTGTGGTGGTGTTGTGTGTGTAGGGGGCCGGGTGTGGTGTGGGTGTGTGTGTGTATGTAGGGGGCCGGGTGTGGTGTGGTGTGTGTGTATAGGGGGGCGGGTGTGGTGTGGTGTGTGTGTGTGTAGGGGGCCGGGTGTGGTGTGGTGTGTTTGGTTGCGTTGTGTGTGTGTGTGTAGGGGGGGCGGTGTGGTGTGTTGCATGTGTAGGGGGCGGGTGTGTGTGGTGTGTTGTGTGTGTGTGTAGGGGGCCGGGTTGTGGTGTAGAGTGGTGTGTGTGTGTAGGGGGCCGGGTGTGTGTGTGTTGTGTGTGTAGGGGGCCGGGTGTGGTGTGTGTGTGTGTGTAGGGGGCCGGGTGTGGTGTGTGTGTGTGTGTAGGGGGCCGGGTGTGGTGTGGTGTGTGTGTGTAGGGGGCAGGGTGTGGTGGTGGTGTGTTGTGTGTGTAGGGGGCCGGGTGTGGTGTGGTGTGTTGTGTTGCGTTGTGTGTGTGTGTAGGGGGGGCGGGTGTGTGGTGTGTTGCATGTGTAGGGGGCCGGGTGTGGTGTGTGTGTGTGTGTGTAGGGGGGGGGCCGGGTGTGGTGTGTAGAGTGGTGTGTGTGTGTAGGGGGGCCGTGTGTGGTGTGTTGTGTGTGTAGGGGGGCGGGTGTGGTGTGGTGTGTGTGTAGGGGGCCGGGTGTGGTGTGGTGTGGTGTGTGTGTGTGGGGGCCGGGTGTGGTGTGTTGTGTGTGGAGGGGGCGGGTGTGGTGTGGTGTGTGTGTAGGGGGCCGGGTGTGGTGTGGTGTGTGTGTAGGGGCCGGGTGTGGTGTGGTGTGTGTGTGTAGGGGGCAGGGTGTGGTGTGTGTGTGTGTGTTGTGTGTAGGGGGGCCGGGTGTGTGGTGTGGTGTGGTGTGTTGTGTTGCGTTGTGTTGTGTGTGTAGGGGGCCGGGTGTGGTGTGGTGTGTTTGTGTGTGTAGGGGGGGGGGGTGTTGTGTTGCGTGTGTGTAGGGGGCCGGGGTGGTGTGGTGTGTTGCGTGTGTGTGTAGGGGGCCGGGTGTGGTGTGATGTGTGTGTGGGGGGGGGGGGCGGGTGTGGTGTGTGTGTGTAGGGGGGGGGGGGGGGGGCGTTGCGTTTGTGTGTGTGTGTGTGCGTGCATGTGTGTGTGTGTGCGTGTAGGGTGGTCGGGTGTGTTGTGTTTGTGTGTAGGGGGGGGGGGCGCTGGGTGGGGGTGTGTGTGTGTGTGTGTGTGTGTGGAGGGGGGTAGGGTGTGTGGTGTGTTGTGTTGCGTTTGTGTGTGTGTGGGGGGGGGGGGGGGGGGGCCGGGTGTGTTGTGTTGCGTTTGTGTGTGTAGGGGGGGGGGGTGGTTGTGTGTGGGGGGAGGGGAACGGGAGCGGGGTCGGGTGTGGTGTTGTGTGTGGGGCGGGACCGGGTGTGGTGGTGTGTGTGGGGCGGGGTGGGTGTGGTGGTGTGTGTGGGGCGGGACCGGGTGTGTGGTGGTGTGTGTGGGGCGGGGGGGTGGGTGTGGGGCGGGGTGGTGGTGTGTGGGGTGGGTGTGGTGGTGTGTGTGTGGGGCGGGGGACCGGGTGTGGTGGTGTGTGTGGGGCGGGGTCGGGTGTGGGGTTGTGTGTAGGGGGGCGGGGCGGGGGGGTGTTGGTTGTGTTGTGTGTGTGAGGGGGGGGGGGATGGGGATGCGGGTGTTGTGCTGTGTCTCTCTCTTTCTCTCTCTCTCTCTCTCTCTCTGAAAAAGAAAAAAATCAGGAGCTCGACAGAAGAGAAAAAAGGCGGAGAAAGAAAGAGGAAATGACAGCTACAATACCGTTCACGACAAGAAAAAGAGAGCAGGGGGTAGGGGGATGGTGCCCAGTATAACAAAATCAGCGGCAGCAAACTGTACCTGCGACTGCCCCTGGCAAGCAGCGCCTTGCCTTGCCTTGCCTTGCCTTGCCTTGCCTTGCCTTGCTGCCTTGCCTTGCCTTGCACTGTCTCATTCCATCTACGCGTTCATAATTGTCTGCCTGCCTGGAAAAGAGGAGAGGGGGGTAAGGTAATGTTGCTTACAGCCCAGCCGACCACAGAGGGCCATGTCAGGGCTGGCCGGCGTCCAAATCAACTCGCATGTCATTAAAAAAAAAAAAAAAAACACTGGAATTCCGTTAAACATCCGTCTTCCGTAAAATCTTAGATCTGATAAAAATTCGTGATGTCCCTAAGAAATTCCAAGATCACATCGGGAGGGGGGGGGGGGGACATCTCTGAACAAGGTTTTCATAGAGTCTGCAGTAAAGTGTTTATGTCTCACATCATGCAAGTCCCAACACTGCAAAACAATAGGTTTCACTGTGAGAGGAACATGACGTGCAATGCACCACGGAGCTTCTTCACCTTTCAGAAGATAAGAATGGGTCGTAAAGGAAATAGTCTGTAGGCAACGGCACAACACCGTTTCTTCTTTACGGCCGCCTCAGGAACATGACAAGACAAGACCTCCTGCTCTCACTCGTGCCCCGCTCACCTGCTCTCCCTCCTCTCACACTCCCTCCGACTTCTTCCATTCTCTCTCTCTCTCTCTCTCTCTCTCTCTCTCCCCTCCCCGCCCCCCATTCTCTCTCCCTGTTCCACTCTCCTCTCTCTCCCACTCTCCTTCTCCGTCACTCACACTTCACTTACACCCACTCCTCCTCTCCCTTAACGCACTCACACACACTCTCACTCGCTTGGTCATTCTGTCTCTCACACACTGTCTCTCACTTACACAAAACTCTCTGGGACACACACACACACACACACACACACACACACACACACACACACTCATATACACTTTTACACACCCACTCATTCTCACACAGTCACTCACTCTGACACTCATTTCTTACTCACTCACTCGTTCACTCTCTCTCTCTCTCTCTCTCTCACACACACACACACACACACACACACACACAAGATATTCCTAATAAATTAGTCATGTGCTAAACTAATTGAATTTTTTTTTCCTGAGATATAATTGATCAATTCCTTTTAAGACCTAATTCTAATCACGATTCATTCGTAATGGTTCCAACC
Source organism: Conus betulinus (assembly GCA_016801955.1). Taxonomy (NCBI): domain Eukaryota; kingdom Metazoa; phylum Mollusca; class Gastropoda; order Neogastropoda; family Conidae; genus Conus; species Conus betulinus. Next base: position 36,713 of record JADBJO010011183.1, read on the forward strand.
CATCACTGATTTATTCTTTTGAAGGCCAGGGTGTCATACGAGTGCCAAACTAAGCCATATGACTCTTCACTCTGTTCACAAGATACAACTGTTGAGGCGCACTGGATAAATTCTTTTTTTCTGGATATGACTGTAAGTCTGATGCTAAATTGAAGAATCCTTTTCTTGACATGTGTTTTTCAAGTGCTAAATTGAGAGTAATTTTTGTCCTGGATATGCGCCTCTGGTTCCAGAGTTAAACTGATGAATCCTTTTCCAATACATTACCGCATTTCAGGTGATAACGAGTGAATTCGTCTTTCATTATATGACACTAGTGCATTTCTTATTCCTTATACGACATAACTATATATTTCAAACACTGAACTGATGACGTTTCTTCCTAGATATGACTGTCATTCAAGTGCGAAACTGATGACTGGTTGTCTCACAAGGTCTGAATAGATTCTTTTCTTACGTAATGTGACTGTTCTCCGAGTGTTGTTATGATAATGAATCGTTGTTCTAGCTCGTGCTCATTGTCGTGCTGAAATGGGTAATTTTGTTTTCTAGATGATACTGTCATTCAGGTACTGAAATAATTCTTAAAAATCCATTCTGAGATATCAGTGTTTTTCGAAAGAGAGTTGCATTAATCTGGCAGCAAACGCATGTAAGGCAAACCGTTAGATTTCCCCACAATGGTGTGATGTTGAAAGCCCGTGTCATTCAGTATGGCCTGCTCATCATTCACCATGGCTTACGTTGCGCCATAGACCTGTTGAAGGCTCCTTCCTCCAGCAAAGCTGAATATTTGACAGAGATCACAAAGCTCAGCAGAGCTGTTCTGCGGCAGAGCTGTTTAAGAAAAAGGCCCTCTGGAATTTGGTCAGCATTAGTCTGTTATTCAACAGAGCGCTTACTACGGTGTGATGGTGTGAGCATTTCAGAGAGCTGAGCTGTGTTATTCAACACAGCAGTCCTTTAATTAACACAGCCTGCCCTTCCTTCAGCTGAGCTTGTCGTTCAACAAGATGATTTTTTTTTTTCATATGCTTTATGTCATTCAGTGGAGCAGTCGTTCAGCATAACCATGTCACTGAACGGAAAATCAGCGGAGCAGAATCTGTCATTAAAACCTGGCATCATTTCAGCAGACCTTGTCATTCAACAAAACAATTATTCAATTGAGCTCGTTATTCAGCGCAGCGAATATTCAGCAGAACTACGTCATTCGCCCAGCAGAGCTATGCAATTCAACGAACAAATTACTCAGTGCTGATGAAATCAGTTCCAGTCTGAGAGACTGCAGTGCTGGTAGTTGGAACCAGTCCCAATCTGAGAGGAAACAATCTGGTAATCGAAACCAGTCCCAATCTGAGAGACTAAAGTGTGCTGGTAATTGAAACTAGTCCCAATCTGAAAGATTAAACAGTACTGGAAATTGAAACCAGTCCCAATCTGAGAGACTAAACAGTGCTGGAAATTGAAACCAGTCCTAATCTGAGAGAGGAAATGGTGCTGGCAATTGAAACCAGTTCCAATCTGAGAGAGGAAACGATGCTGGTAATCGCTGGTAATTGAATCAGTCCCAATCTGAGAGAGAGAGAAACAATGCTGGTAATTGAAACCAGTCCCAATCTGAGAGAGAGAACAATGCTGGTAATTGAAACCAATCCCAATCTGAAGGGAAACAATGCTGGTAATTGAAACCAGTCCCAATCTGAAGGGAAACAATGCTGTAATTGAAACCAGTCCCAGTCTGAGAGAGAACAATGCTGGTAACTGAAACCAGTCCCAATCTGAGAGAACAATGCTGGCAACTGAAACCAGTCCCAATCTGAGAGAGAGAGAACAATGCTGGTAATTGAAACCAGTCCCAATCTGAGAGAGAGAACAATGCTGGTAATTGAAACCAGTCCAATTCTGAGAGAGAGAACAATGCTGGTAATTGAAACCAGTCCCAATCTGAGAGAGAGAACAATGCTGGTAATTGAAACCAGTCCCAATCTGAGAGAGAGAGAGAACAGTGCTGGTAATTGAAACCAGTCTCAATCTGAGAGAGAGAACAGTGCTGGTAATTGAAACTAGTCCCAATCTGAAGGGAAACAATGCTGGTAATTGAAACTGTTCCTTTCAGTTCGAGAGAAGAGAGTACAGTGCTGTACCTTCCTACCTCAGAGGGAAGAACACCACCGCACCATGACCTGTCTCTGTGGAACTGCTTCATGTCCCATTACTTGATGCTGACAAAGACCGCGATGACGACGACGACGATGACGCTGACTAAGGATTTGACCTGTGCTCGTCCGTGTCGCAATCAGGTAGTAGATAAGCGTTGTGCTGTGCAGTGAAATGTCTGGGTGTATAGCTAGGCCTTTTGAACATGACAGAAAGGATGCTTATCATTGTGATACTGTTCAAGAAGAGAGTTAGCGGGTGAGCTAGTGTGTGTGTGTGTGTGTGTGTGTGTGTGTGTGTGTGTGTGTGTGTGTGTGTGTGCTTACGTGTGCGTACGTGTGTGCGCGTACGCCTGAGTTCAGAAGTGTGTGTGTGTGCGCGCGCGCGCCCGAGTTCTGTGTCTGTGTCTGTGTGTCTGCGTGTGTTAATATGTTCATTAAATCTCTCTCTGTACATATTTTATCGTTTTGATCATGTGTGGTGTGACCGCAGACAATTTTCCCTTGTAACATGTATGAGGGCATTAAAGATAATAAATTGAGATTGATCGTTTACTGATCAAAGATGATTGGTGGTTGAAAGGTGGGGACCGCAGACAATTTTTCCCTTGTAACATGTATGAGGGCATTAAAGATAATAAATGTGAGAGTTGATCAGTTTACTGAATGACCGACTTGTTCAAAGATTGATTGGTCTGTTGAAAGGTTCCCCTCTTGGGGGCGGAGTGGGGGGGGGAAAGGCAGGGCAGGGAGAGAGAGAGAGAGAGAGAGAAGAGAGAGAGAGAGAGAGAGAGCGAGCGCTAAGGTATTGAGCAGAATGTTCATTTCAAGCCCGCCACCCCCCGTGAAGGCAAAATGAGATGTTCACGCTACTTTCCTTGCGTGTTTTAAAAGCACTGCACACAAAACGTGATGACTGTAACGCTGTGTGTTCCACATCTGCAGCCATAACTCCTACCGCTGCTGTGTCTCCATTGTTTGTTCGTTGGGAGTAACGTCACTTTTTCTCCCAAATTATCATCATTTTCACTTCTAACTGAAACACAACCTTCTGTTTCAATCTCACTTTCGCTCAAAGGAAGAAGTAACCGTACTCGACTGGTGTCCTTTCTATTGCGAAGTTCATGACTGAGAACTCTGGAAATCCCCAGCCTGAACTGAATGTAACAGTGGCAAAAAACACTTCTTTGCCTAAAACTAAAGTATTTTTCACACTGAAACGCAGTTTTTGAAACCACAATGATATTCATAACGCTAATTACAATGACCGTCTAAGGATCAAGTTTGCCTAAACCGATCCAAAAGTCGTTGCCAACGACAGCAAGAAAAGAAGTAACATGACCGGTACTTTGTTGCCGCCATAAATGCCCCAACCCAATTTTTACACAGCCAGGCTTTTTTACTTGGAAGACCTTATGGTTTTTCCATTTCCCTGCAGATCTACCATCATTTCATATACTTTTGGGGTAATCTATTACCTGTTAAATAAACAACTCTGACCCAGAACTTAATACATCTGACGGCTGCATAAATGAATCTAGGGAACCATCATTAGTTCCCATAGCTTTATCTCGTTTAGAATCTGAATTCCAACATTTACCACTTTTTGTTTGACTTGCAGACGTGTGACCATTTCCAAGAACAACTAAGTGTTGGAAATCCCCACACTTCAGAACCGAACAGTATGACAGGCAATACTTGAGCATCAAACAATTGAAAAAAAAAAAAGAAAAAAACGCATTCTTATCAATATAGCCTAACCTCCACAAGGACCTGAGCATCTTCACCGTTCTCACTGTGGCTTGTAGCTCGTGCTGAAACAGCCTGGCTGAGAGGCAGTTTGGCTGTGAAGTGCAAGTCTGAACATGTGCAACTACTCACCGCATACATCTCTCTCATTTTCCCCACCACTACTGAGTATCCATTTCCAGGAATCCACTTTTTTCTGAATGCAGATACTTTTGTTTTGCTCAAATTTATGGTTAAATCAAACTTGCCAGCAAAATTTCTAAATACAAATATTGATTTGACACTGCAAACCACGAGCACAGAAAGTGGTTAAAATCACATCATCAGCAAAAAAATAAACGGATCAAAACCTGTATCAAAATTGGTTTTAGTTGCACACCAAATGGTGTCCTCTGTGTGACCTCAATCGCTGATTCATTTGTTACGAAGGAAAATAATGTCGACGGCAACATACAGCCTTGTCTCACACCTCTGGGGCATTCAGAATTACCGGTCAGGCCATCATCGCCGCATCTTTCACACACTGCTGTGTACATACCTCGCAATGTTCTCAACATTGTCGCTCCCACTTACACTCTTCTTCTATTGATAGCGTCAAAACATTTAGTCCACGAAACAAAGAGGGAGAGACAGACAGACAGAGACAGACAGAGACAGAGGAAGAGAAAGAGAGAGTCGGAGAGAGAGAGAGAGAGAGAGAGAGAGAGAGAGAGAGAGAGAGAGACGTTCCGTTATTCATTATTTTGTTTCTATATTCATTCATAACTCATTTTTATCCAATCATTTGTTTCTTTGTGAATATAAAAATAACAAAACAAAAACAAAATACAGTGTACCTACCCAGTTCCTTCAATGGATCATGCAGGCCAATAGGCAGCTGTATCCTCCATCAGTAAAACAGTCCTGTCTATGTGAAGGACAGCCCTGTCGATGTGAAGGACAGCTCTGTCGATGTGAAGGACAGCCCTGTCGATGTGAAGGACAGCCCTGTCGATGTGAAGGACAGCTCTGTCGATGTGAAGGACAGCTCTGTCGATGTGAAGGAACAGTCCTGTCGATGTGAAGGACAGCCCTGTCGATGTGAAGGACAGCCAGGCACTCCCTTCACGACAAGCCTGACGTTGACAGACCACAGAACCAGACCTGCAGATCACAACAGCAGCTTTACAGTCAGCTTTACAGTCCCTTCACAGACAGCTTTACAGTCCCTTCACAGTCAGTTTTACACGCCACATCAGCAGCAGAACACTTCTTTTACAATCAGCTTACAGACCCAAACAACAGCTAGGTAAGGTAAGGTAAGGTAAGGTAAGATAAGGTAAGGTTGCTTATAGCCCAGTCGACCGCTAAGGACCATATCAGGGCTGTCACCGCATTCAAGTCCACTCACAAGTCGTTCATTCACACACCTAAAAACACACTCCAATTTTGTTTAAAATATCTGTTAATCTCTTTTCAGAAATTCAAAAGGTCACATCAGGTGGAACATTTCGGAGCAAACGTTTTCATGGAGTCTGCCGTAAAATGTTTGTGTCTCACATCATGCAAGTCCCACCACTTAAGAGGATGAGCTTCATCGTGAGTAGTACATGGCATGGAATGCACCGCGGAGCTCCTTCACTCTTTAAAAGGTACGAATGAGTTAAAAACGAATGGCCAGTGTGCAGCCGGCATAGAACGTTTCTTCTTTGCGACCACCTGAGGCAGATGAAGGGAACTCTTTAAGTTCGGACGGATCTGGAAAAGTGTGTTATCCGCCTGTGTGTTCCAGTCCTCCTGCCAGAGGTCTCTGGCATAATCATTCACTTTCGTTTTCAGATCTGAGTAGAGGATAGATATGTAAGACAATTTCCTTGTTGTTGCATCCTTGGCCAAATGATCAGCCACTGCATTCCCCGAATGCCCACATGACCGGGAACCCAAACAAGAACGATGTTGTGACCTTCCGCTTTCAAGAGAGGTAAAAGGGTTTTTCAAAAAGCGTGGAAGTTCAGGATGATGGAGACTACAGCCAGCTATGGCCATCAAGGCTGACAGCCAATCAGCTGTATACTGCCTTGACAGTCAGCCGTACAGACTGTGGCCACAGATCAACACCTCTGTGACAGTCAGCGCCTTTGACAGTCAGCCTTACAGACTGTGACCACAGCTGAAACACTTCTGTGACAGTCAGCGCCTTGACAGTCAGCCTTACAGACTGTGACCACAGCTGAACACCTCTGTGACAGTCAGCGCCTTGACGCCTTGACAGTCAGCCTTACAGACTGTGACCACAGCTGAACACCTCTGTGACAGTCAGCGCCTTGACAGTCAGCCTTACAGACTGTGACCACAGCTGAACACCTCTGTGACAGCGCCTTGACAGTCAGCCTTACAGACTGTGACCACAGCTGAACACCTCTGTGACAGTCAGCGCCTTGACAGTCAGCCAGCCTTACAGACTGTGACCACAGCTGAACACCCTCAGTGACAGTCAGCACGGCGACCCCAACGACTGTATATTCTTTCTCCTCCACAGACAGACAAGCAGGCCTCGACCACAACAATTGCAGAACTCTTCACAGGCCAGCCTTACAGGCCATAGCGACAACAGAATGCTCTCTTTACAGTCAGTCATACAGACCACGACAGCGGAATACTCTTTACAGTCAGTCATACAGACCACAACAGCAGAAATACTCTTTACAGTCAGTCATACAGACCACCACGACAACAGAATGCTCTTTACAGTCAGTCATACAGACCATGACGACAACAGAATACTCTTACAGTCAGTCATACAGACCACGACAACAGAATACTCTTTACAGTCAGCCATACAGACCACGACAACAACAGAATACTCTTTACAGTGAGCCCTACAGACCACGACGAAAGCAGACAACTCTTTACAGTGAGCCCTACAGACCACGAGGAAAACGGACTACTCTTTACGGTGAGCCCTACAGACCACGACGAAAACAGACTACACTTTACAGTGAGCCCTACAGATCACAACAACTGCTAGTCAACCTCATAGACCACAGCAACTTGGTATGTTCCACTCACGCTCGAGACATACAACCGCATCTGAATACTCCCTTTACAAGCAACTCTACAGGCTACAGCGTCAGCTGCGTGCTGCTTTCACAATCAGCCTGTCCGCCCCACACAGTCACCCTTAAAAACATGTGCAGCTTTATACTCGTTTCACTGTCAAGCCTTACAGACCACAACAATCGCAGTATACTCCTTTTCAAGTCAGTCTTACAGATTACAGCAGCCGTTGTATACTCCTTAACGGTCTTACAGATCTGAACCACAAGTGTATATTCCACTCCTATTCAGCCTCGAAAACCACAATTGTTATTATTATTATGAATACTTATATAGCGCCTGTCCTCGGCTGGAGACCAAGCTCTAAGCGCTTTACAGTCCACACTCGTTCACACAACGGGCTGCCTACCTGGGTAGTACCGACTGAAGAGCTGCCAGCTGGCGCTTCATTTAGTCTTTTCCCGTGTCATCAATATCGTTCACTATTTTTCACTGAAATTTCCTCACTTCCTTCATTCTTTCCATTTCTCACGCAGGGTGCATGCTATGTGTAACGTGTTTTCCATACCTAGGGCCAAACTGGCCTTCTCTTCCCCAAAGTTGGCGACGGGATTTACGTGCGTGCGTTTTACACGGAACATCGGTTTATAGTCTGATTCGAAGGACTATGTGGGAAACGGAGTCGGGAACCAATCTTAATTCCGAGGGGAAAAATCCCCCTGTACCGAAACGGCCCGGCGAGATTCGAACCCGCAACCTCAGGATCACCAAGAGTCCAACGCTCTGTCACTGAGCTATTCCGGCCGTCAGTAACAGCTGTATACTTTATTCACAGTCGGAACCGCAAACCACAGAAACAGTCGCATACTTCACCACAGTCAACCTTGAAAACCACAACAACAGCTGTATAACTTCCCCCTCAAACCAGCCTTACAGGCCAAAAGAATAGTTGTATACTGCCCTCAACATCAGACTTACAGACCAAAAGAACAGCTGTATACTTCCCACAGTGTCAACATTTTTAGAGACCATAACAACAGCTGTATACTTTCCTCAATGTCAGCCTTACAAACCACAACAACAGCTATATACTTCCCTCCATACCAGCCTTACAGACCACAACTATACACTTCCCTCAATGTCGGTCTTACAGACCACAACAACTGTATACTTCCCTAAATGTCGTCTTACAGACCACAGCAACTGTATACTTCCCTCCATATCAGCCTTACGTTTTTGGTGTTGTTGTGTTGTCGTTGTTGTTTTGTTTGTTCTTGTTATCTTCTTTTGTTCCATGATCCTACACAACAAATGTAATGAATCAATAATGTGTGACTGACTGTTATCTAGTTGAAAGAACGGTAATAAAGCTGATGCTAAGACGGAACTTTGTAGATGTATGCATTAAACTCACAGGCTCGTGTCAAATGCTTAAACGGTCTTAAATCTCGTGTGCAATCTAATTCAGTTGCTGAATTCAAACTGTCTACGCCATTCCTGCCATCAAAAATTAATTAACGAATCTCTGTTTAAAGCAGTTTATATACGCATATATATAACCAGACCCATTGATAAACAAAGCCACCCGCATTCGTATTGCCCATTTTCCTTCCATTTTCATTAATGAAACTCAGCATTTCAGAGAGAGAGAAAGAGAAAGCGAGAGAGATAGAACAAAAATTCAATGTTTATTTGTTCAGGCCCCATTCGATCTTATCTGCATTTTGAGCGACTAAACTAATCAAAGCACACCAATGTGCATACAGGCCCGGCTGGAGAAACTGCAGCCCCGAAATGCCCATGCCATTTTAAAACAGGGAAGGGGGGGGGGGGGCGAGGGGGGTCCAATATCCGTGCAGCGTATCAGGCAGCCGACTGCCCAGAACGGAGGCCAAGAAGAATAACTGAATATGATATGCAAATGACGATTAAAGAGGGTTGGGACCCGCGACTCGCATTATCAGAGTCCACATGAGAGAGAAGAAAACCCACAGATGAAAACTTTGTGCGCGTGTCAGCCAGAGCTCGCCTAGCAGCAAACAATTTACATTATAAGATGACGACCTTCACACACACAAAAAAAAAAAAAAATGTTAAACTCAATTTCAGGTTTGGTTCAACTTTTTTTTTTAATTCTTTTTCTTTGGCAGGGGAGGGGGGGGGGGGGGGGGGGTAAAGAAATGTGTGTCCTCATGGGGGTGGGAAATCAAAAACCCTTTTCCAGTTTTCTTCACACAATTGCCGTCCCTTTTTTTATCATTGCTCGTATAAAATCAGATAAATGGGGGTTTGATGACTGTGATGTCCATACGAGTTTGCCTACAAACACAAGAAAATCACAAGAAAAGCACAGCACACACGCGCACGCACGCGCGCGCACACCCACGCACGCGCGCGCACACCCACGCACGCGCGCGCGCACACACATACCCACACACCCACACACACAGTGTAAGTGACTCCTACCAAAGGCGACAGTGCTGCAGACATCGTTCAATTCTCTGAATTATTGACTGTGTCTCTTACCTGACAAATGCCAGTCACAGTCCAGGACCAGCGAAGGGTCACATATCGATAAATGTAAACACGAAAGTGGACCTGTGAAAGAGTGGGAGGTAAGTTGGAGATCCATCGTTCAGACAACACAAATCAAACTCTGAAAGAACGTCTTCAAGAAGCAGACCTCTGGATGACGAATTCACACTACCCCAAAGGGGGTTGTGTCCATTGAAATCACCCAACAGCAAACAAAGGTCGAGGAGTTCTCCAATCAGACTGACAAGGTCCTGACGACGAACCGGGACAGAAGGTGGCAGATATAACGAGCAAATTGTGATGGGTTTGCGGAGAGTGACTCTCGCAGCTACAGGAGACTCGCAGCTACAGCAACGTTTTGTGTATAAGAAGGACAACACCGCCCGTTAGTCCCAATGTGGAAAGATGCACAGGTTTGGAAAGAATACTAAAGCCAGAAAGAGTGAAGGTCTTCTGGATTTGAATTTTTGTTTCGTGACGAGCTGCGACGTAAGGTTTTATTGTTTGACACAGAAGCTGCAGCTCCTCAAAGGTTGAGTTTAAGCCACGGATGTTCCAATGAATTAATTTACTGTCCGTGGTGAAAAAGGACAAACAGGAGAGAAATCAGTTCATCTCCGAGTCGTCGACTGCATCCAATGGAGCGTACTTGTTGTTCAGTTGCACTGGATTGTTTTGGTCTCCAGATCTGCTGGCAGACTTGCCCGCAGGTGAAGACGGGTTGGGTTTTGGAGACGGTGGAGGTTTCTTTTTCAGCTCCACACTGGGTTGACTCCCTTGCCCGCAGAGAAAGAGAGAGAGAGAGAGAGAGAGAGAGAGAGAGAGAGAGAGAGAGAGAGGAGAGAGAGAGAGAGAGGGGATTAATAGATTAACATAAACGCTTACGAATCTTAAAAAAACAACACCACAAAGCCGTCAAAATGTTTGGCTCTGTGCAACCAGAATCGATGACCCCTCCCCTTCCTTCCCCCCCCTCTCTCTCTCTCTCTCTCTCTCTCTCTCTCTCTCTGTCTGTCTCTCCTTTTAAGGAAGATGTGATTTGTCCGTTACTCTAGGGCATGAGCTTTAATTGTTTATGAAGCAGCTGATAGCCGAAGCTGCTTCATACATCACAGAACGCGCGCGAAAACACATTGAATCAATTTGCGCGAGCACGCACGCACGCACGCACTCACACTCTCTCTCTCTCTCTCTCTCTCTCTCTCTCTCTCTCTCTCTCTCTCTCAATAACTAGGTTGTCCTGGTCTCATTTTCGGATAAATGACGAAAACCAGAAGAAAAAAGCACTAGCGCAGGCACACACACACGAGCGCGCAGGCGCGTGCTTGTATGTGTGAAGAGAGAGAGAGAGAGGGAGAGAGAGAGGAAGGGAGACAGACAGACATGTGGGCAGACAGATACACAGCTTGTTCTTTGGCTGTCGCTGAACGCTAACAGATCACGTACTTGTAATTTTACTGCTAATGAAAGGAGGAGAAAATGAAGGGTAAAAGACGAGACAAACAACGAAAGGGAAATTTAAAAAAAAAAAAAAGAAAAAAGAAAGAGAGAAGAAAAAGAAGGAAGGGGGAAATGAAAGAATTAAAGAGAGAAAGATATAAAGTTATAAGCAATGAAAGAAAGTAAAGAACAAACAAAAAGTAAACCAGGAAGAAAAAAGGTAAACGCCAAAAGAAAACGATAAAAATCTTCTTAATTAAATTAAGATCAGAAAAAAAAAAACGAAACAAAACAAACAGACTTACAAAGAAACACAAGACACAAGGAATGTACAAAGAAAGATAGGAAGGAGGGGAGAACTTTGGAGAGAGAAGGGTTGAAAATATCTCATGTTTTTTGCTTTACTTCTGGTCTCTCTTTAATTCTTTTTTTCTTCTTTCGTTTCGTCCTTCCTTTCGTGTTTTGTACTTCATTCGTTTCTTTTTTCTGTGTGTCTTCAGTTCCTTATTTTTTTCTTTTGATTTCAATTTGTGTGTGTGTGTGTGTGTGTGTGTGTGTGTGTGTGTGTGTGTGTGTGTGTGTGTGTGTGTGTCTGTCTGTCTCTGTCTGTCTGTCTCTCTCTCTCTCTCTGTCTGCCTGTGTGTGTGTCTGTCTGTGTGTCTGCCTGTGTGTTTGTCTGTGTGTCTGAGTGTGTGTGTGTGTGTGTGTGTGTGTGTGTGTGTGTGTGTGTGTGTGTGTGTGTGTGTATGAGTGTGTGTGTGTGTGTGTGTGTGTGTGTGTGTCTGTGTCTGTGTCGTTTTTCGTTTTGTTCTTGTTGTTGTTGATCTTTGTTTTTCCTTTCTTTCGTGTTTTGTCATTAATTTCTTTCTGTTTTGCTCTCGTTTCCATTGCCTCTTGCAGCCGCCCAGTTTTGAAATCAAGAAAAAAAATGGAAACTAGCAAAATAAAAAAAGGGAAGAAAAAATACACACAAAAAAGGAAAGAAAGGGAAAACAAAACACAGAAAAGGGAGAACAAAGAAAGATAGGTGGGGGTAGAATGGGGAAAAAAGAAACACAAAGGAACGAAAAGAAAGAAAGATGAGAAGAGAAAAAGAAAGAGACAGAAAGTAAGAAGGAAGGAATGAAAGAAAGACACAAAGAAAGAAGGAAAAAAAGAAACAAGTAAAGAACGAAAATGAAAGAACGAAAGAAGACCAAAAGAAAGAACGAACTAAAGATAGAAAAAAAGAAAATTAGAAAACAAAAAAAGACAGACACACAGACAGAAAAAACAGACAGACAGATAAATAGACACGACACGGCACGACATACAGGCATTCATACGGAGTAGCCGTTGGGCGGCCTGTAGTCGTTGGACGACGACTCAACATTGTTGTGTGAAAGAACAACGAAACAGCCTCCACGATTCCTGAAAAACAGGGGCGAAACACAAATGAACACACGACACCAGATGTAAAAAAAAAAGTGAAGCAGGTTTGGTATACAGTACGGAAACAGAGAGACAGATGTTGGACAAAGCTGTCCTCTTCCTCCGGCATTATGAATAGCAGACCAAAAAAATGTACAATGCAATGCTCGCCCTTGTCTCTGCCGAGCAAATCAGGTCTTCGCTGGCGCCGGCGTCGGTTTGTCTATCACTGAGATTCAGTCATTTTACGCAAAAGCAGCTGACCACCCTGGGATTTCCGAAAACGTGGGGCAGAACAGAATCGTGACCCCAGGACCAACCTCAGTATCAAATCTCAGCGCGAATCCGAATTAAAATAAAATAAAATAAATAAATAAATAAAAACGGAGCTACGATTTGCCTTCACTTTCTTTAAGCATTGCAAATGAGGAAACTTGAGGACTTTTTTTGTGTGTGGGTCAACCTTGATCTAGGGGGAAAAAAAAAACGAGAAGAGAAGAAACAAGAAAGGGGCTTATGAGATGTCTACAAAGTTGTCAGCTTTAATGCAAGTTCAAAATCATACCGCGGACTCCAGTGAACAACGGAGCATTCATGACCGGAAGCAACGGGGCGTGACGAAGGTGGGATATCTATTCCGTCACTGCAAGATTACGAACTGACCCACAAACCGGCAGCTAGCAGCAAAGGGAAGCTGAGACGATGATAACTCAGGTAAAACGGTGTTGCTGGATCTCAAGTAGCTACTTACATACACGATGGCTTTGGGTAAGGTGACGACGACTGTTGGACCTTGCCAGGGGTCTGCGCTCTCCCGAGGAATGTACTTTGTGGTGTTGTGTCATTTTTATAGTTATCACCATTGTTTTCATTAAAGTTATTAGGATTGTTATTAGTATTATCATTATTGTTATCATTATAACTGTGGTGGTTGCTGCTGCTGTTGTGTAAGTCTGTAT
>JADBJO010011183.1:60000-66692 GCA_016801955.1 Conus betulinus
TCCAGATAATATGGAGCGATTTATACACAAAGAAATGTAAACTCTGCAGCACAACAGTCCTAATTACAGCATGATGGAGGTAAAAAAAAAAAATCTATATATATATATATGAAACGAGAGATCAGAGACAGATAGACAGGTATGCAGACAGACAGACACAGAGCATGTAAGAGTAGCTGAGTGTTTTGAAGATGGTCGAGGTGGTTTGCAATACATCTAGCGGTTAATAAAACTCCTGTACATTTTTTTTATTTGTGACCTGTACAGAGATAGATGTATGTGTTTCAGGCAGGCTGAATCATAATAATAATAATCATAATAATCATAATAATCATCATAATAATCATCATAATAATCATCATAATAATCATAATCATGTAACCTACACATTAGCAAGCGATCACGATTTAAAAAATGTCTGTAAACAGCGCCGTATAAGGAGGTCATCTGGAACAAAATGTTCATGTACAAATGTTACGAGTAATATACCCTTCGGTTCTGTAACTATATTGCAACTTAATAAGGAATACCTGTAGTGCATGAACATCCCTACACTGGTATAGATTTTCGTGGAAAATGAAATTTAAAAAAAAGGTAGAATCACTATTTATAGATTTGTCAAATCCAGATGTTGTTGATGATTCCGCTATCTGCAGTTTTTGTGTGCTTTCAGCCATTGTCCATCCACCCAGCTGATCAGTGTTTTCCGCACTCATGGTATGATTGCACAACGTCAAAAGGTGTGCCTAAGGCTGTTGTTGTTGTACAATTTGTAGAAGGTACGTCTATTACTGTTCACAATACCCATTATGGTCAACACCACGTTAGTCCTAATGTATCTGTGTGTCATTTTGAACTGAAACTATTTCTTTTGTCTTGGCGGAAAATTGAAATAAAATCAAAAGAAAAATTACTCCACTGCCAAACAAAAGAAGAAACAAATTACAATTTCTTCTCTTTTTTTCCTTTGGCGGCACAATGGTTTTTCTTTTAATGTTGACACGATTTGATTTGTTCAGATATGAAAAATAGGTTTTCCATTCATTCTCAAGCATTCAGTCTTGTATCCCGTTTTCGTAACATTGTGAAGAGAGACAATCGTCCACGAAAATGTTACACAGTTTCGGCCCTTAAATGGACACCAGCTTTTCGTTTGTACTGTAAAAATGTATCCAAACGTTCAGTACTTTCTACATTGTTGTCTTGGTTTTTGTACAGACTCAATTATGGTTGCTATAAAACTAGAAAACGTAACAAAAAAATTGATTCACACTATAGTTTTGAATTGTTAATAAGTAGCAAGACTGACTAGTTGCAAGGAGAAAAAAAATGCCACAATATACGCCTTTATTTACCCATTTATTTTCCCCAACTAAAGTCCTTTTCCTAACCTCTATTCTATGACTGCGAAACACTGGATCCGCGAGGATTCACCACCATTCTTACAGCTGACTTCGTAGAAACAGAACTTGATATGCACCGAATGCCTCTGTCCAAAATTGCATTTGATTTTAAAGAACGAATAAAGTATTCGTGGTCCAAACGTTTTCCGTGTCGTGAAGAAGTGAAAAATCAAATGTTGCCAATCGTTTTCCATTTACTGCGTGTCGCCTAAATTCTTCGCACTCAAGTTCATTCTGTTGAAGATGTAAACATTTTTGTTCCCGTAGGTCTTGGACCAATCAACACTTCTGATATTTTCTCTGGGCATTTTTTACTGTTATCTCTACAAGTATGTGGCCTTTTTCTGTCATTTTCATGCCTAAACGGTAATTTCATATGATTAGTGTCGTATGATTCAGTGGCTAATCCGGTATTTGACGAGAAACCTGAAAAGGGAAGTAAACTCAATCGACTGGCTGGCCAAGGATCAGTTGCTTTTAATTCCTTGTTCACTGTTGGCATTGCTGGAGGTTCGACTTTGTACGTAATCAGTCTGCAGTCTGGCAGTAAAATGATAAAATCTGCCTTGACTTTGCTGAGAAATACAATTCGGCTGAAAAAAAAACATGATTTAAAGACCAGTGAAGGTCAAAAGTGAGGGCCCCGATGAACAGGTTTGTCTGGGAAAGGAATTATTCCATATCATTTATCCCTTATCAAAATAGTTCCTCTTAACACTATTTTCCAGAAAATCCAGAACCAAGCAAACTGCAACAGGCTTCACACACACACACACACACACACACACGCGCGCGCGCGCGCGCACGCACGCACGCACGCATACGTGCGCATGCACACACTTGTGCACACACATCTCACAACTGCATTTCTAAAAGATGTCAAATCACATTTTGAAAACTGAGCCACAATTTCAAGATTTTTGTTTTCAATCATGAAATGTTTAGAAAACAACAATCAGTATTTGTTTGGATAAACAGAGTAAGTAAAATGCCAATCATCCTCAGTATTCTCATGTAATGGCATATCAAACATGTTGACGGTTAAATAAGCATTATGTTTTAGTAAGTTTTTGTATCATCTCAGAATATATTTGCACACTGTCGGAAAAGGGAGCGTAGGGCCGGTAATGGAAAACGGCCAGTGGGGGGGGGGGGGGGGGGGGAATGATGGAGGTTATAGGAGAAAGCGGGCCCGGGGGGGGGGGGGGGGGGAGAAAGCGGGAGCTGCAGGGGCGGGGGGAAGGAAGGGGGGGGTAGTGAGGGGAAAAGGGGGTAAAGAAGTTCCGGGAGAGGAGGATGCGGAGGGCCCTTTTTTTTTTTTTTTTTTTTTTTTCTTTTTTTTTTTTTTTGGTTTGTTTGTTTTGTTTTTTGGTCCTCCAACCTCTAATTTTTGCACTTTGTTTCTTTTTCTTGGGCTTTTGTTTGTTTTATGTTCGGTTATTGTTTTTAGAACATGGCTGATAATGGAATCTACTCACAGGTTGACAGGTGGCAAGCTACAAATACAAGAAAGCACATTCGCATATGCGCGCGCGCGCACACACACGTACGCAGCACGCACGCACACACACACTCAACCCCCCCCCCCCCCCCCAGATAAACCCACCCACCCATCCATTCGCTGCCCCACCCCACCACCACCCCCTGGCCCCTCCCGGCGCGGGCGCATACACATACACCGCGCGCGCGCGCTTGTACGTACGCACACAAAATGAAGAGAGGCACAGACAGGCGAGCTAGCAGGTAGACAGGCAGACAAAAAGAGACGGGGGGGGGGGGGGGGGGGGAGGCAGGGGTTGGGGAGAGAGAGCAAAACAACAATAATGATATTAACAAAAATGATTACAAGGATAACGATAACTATAACAACAGCAACAAGACTACCACTACTCCTACTACTAGTAATGATAACAGCAAAAATGATGACAAACTAAACATAGTAACAGTAATAATAATAATAATAATAATAACAACAACAACATAGAAATACTACTACTACAACTACTACTACCACTAATAATAATAATAATGATAATAATCATCATCATCATCATCATCATCATCAATATAACAATTTCAATCAGTGCCAAAATCCACCTAGACATAACTCAACACTTACCATACAAAGAGACGGCAGCGCGAGCAACAAACGACACAGCACAGCAAAAAATAAAATAAATAAATAATAAATGAACAAACACAACAAAACTTTCACTTTCAAGCTTGCACCCATAACAAGCACAAACACGGTGGAATGAAGCCAGCGACTGACACTGCAAAAGCAGAGCAGCTTTGACCACACAGTGTTGCCATTAGAAGAGCTCAGTGAACGGACATCGAATTACCACGTGCAGCACGTGCAGCACGTTCCGCCGACCTTCGCCTTCGGAACAAGAGAGTGGAGAAGGATGTGGGTGAGGGGGGGGATGAGGGTGGGATGGGGGTGGTGTCACAGGACAAGAGAAACTTGGAAGCACGTGGTTTGGGGAAGTAGGGGGAAGGGGTGGGTGGGAGTTTGAAGTGAAGAAGAGGAAGGGGGGGGGGAGCGGTAGCGGGGCGGTGGGTGGGGGGGGGGGGTAGGGAGGTAGAAGTGTGTCCCAGAAGGAAAGGCAGTGAGATAAAGAGTAACAGAAATATCAAGTATTACGATGAGGGCTAAGAAAGCAACGAGAGAGACAGACAGACAGACCGACAGACAGACAACGATGAGAATGAGAAGCAATGAGCGAGCCCACAAGAGAGAGAGAGAGAGAGAGAGAGAGAGAGAGAGAGAGAGAGAGACAGAGACAGAGACAGACAGACAGACAGACAGAGACAGAGACAGACAGACAGACAAGAAAACAACACAGACAACACAGACAGAGACGGAGACAGAGAGACAGAGACAGAAAACAGACAGACAGAATGGGAACAAATTAGGAGACAACGACACATTCTTATTGGGGTTAGCTTTCTGCAACCCTAGTGCCAAGGGGGACAATTTTACGACCAAAGCGCCGAGTCGACAATCTGGAATTGTTACCGCATAGAGTTTTTCGTGAACACACACACACACACACACACACACACACACACTCTCTCTCTCTCTCTCTCTCTCTCTCCTCTCTCTCCGCGCGCGCGCGCGCGCGTGCGTGCCCATTCAAAGAACTACTATAAAGGTAAGAGAGACGACAGACAGAGACAGACAGAAGCAGAGAGACAAGGACAGAGAGACAGACTGATAGACAGAGAGACAGATACACAGACAGACAGACTGGAGACAAGGAATAAGAGAGAGGGAAAGAGAGAGAGGAAAGGAGGAGAGAGGGAGAGACAGACAGCAGACAGACAACAGACAGAGGCAGACAGAGATAGAGAGACAGGGAGACACAGGAAAGACAGAGAGACAGAATTGGAGACAAAGAAGAGAGAGAGAGAGAGAGAGAGAGAGAGAGAGAGAGAGAGCAGCCCTCAGAGAGACAGAGACAGCCAGACAGACAAGCAGCCCGAAGAGAGAGAGAGAGAGAGAGAGAGACTATCAGCCCTCATAAAGACAGACAGAGCGGCCCAGATAAATAGATAGAGAGGAGGAGGAGAGAGGAGAGAGAGCAACCCTCAGAGAGACAGAGAACAGAGTGAAGAGAGAGAGAGAGGATGAGAGAGAGAGAGAGAGAGAGTAGCTCACAGAGAAAGAGAGATGGCGAGAGAAGGGGGTGGAGAGAGCCGCCCATATAGAGAGGGGGGGTGGGAAAGAGAGCAGCCCATAGAGAGAGAGAGAGAGAGAGAGAGAGGAGAGAGAGAGTAGATGTAAGTCTCGTACAAATAACAGTTCCACACCTCGACTCCGCACGCACCTTCACTGGTTCCTCTCCCTCTTCCGTCCCCGCTGACGACAAGTGTAGATCACGTACAGAGGACGTCATCTGGGGAGGGAGGAGGGAGGGGACAGGTGATCGGCAAATAGGAGGGAAGCCTGGCCTCATTAACTGCCCAGGGTGCACCGGGGCCCCGTGGTCCAGGCTGATATCTGTGACACCATCAATCATGTCAACCCTATGACACAACGCTGCCACAGAACACCTGGCCGAGTCTGAACAGAAACTGACTGACTATTCACCACCCGCTCTTACTACACCCCGCGCGCGCGCGCGCACACACACAACACACACACACGCGCGCACACACACACACACACACACACCACACACACACACACACACACACACACACGCACACACACATACACACACACACACATTCACACACACACACACGCGTGCGCGCGCGCGCCGCGCACAACACACACACACACGCGTGCGCCCGCGCGCGAGCACAAGCACGCACTCACGCACGCGCACACACACACACGCATGCACGCACACACACATATACACACAAATGCGCACCCCGCGCGTGTCCGCGCACAGAACACACACCACACTCGCGCGCGCGCACACAAACACACGCACACACACACACACGCACACACACAACACACACACACACACACACACACCACACACACACAGAAAGGCGCGCTCACGCGCGCGCGTGCGCGCACACAGACAGACAGGCAGACAGTAACAGAGACAGACACAGAGAGACACAGAGAGACAGAATTGGAGACAAAGGAATAAGAGAGAAGAAGAAGAAGAAGAAGAAGAAGAAGAAGAAGAAGAAGAAGAAAGAGACAGAGACAGAGAGAGACAAAGAGAGAGGCAGTGACAGAGACATGGAGAACAGGCAGACAGACAAACCGACAGAATTAGAGGCAAAGGAAATAAGAGAGAGACAAAGAGAGACAGGCAGATGATAGATATACAGACAGACAGAGACAGATAGGAAGATGAGACAGCAGAGAGAGAGACGCAGACAGCTAGAGAGAGAGAGAGAGAGAGACAGACAGACAGACAGAATTGGAGGCAAAGAAATAAGAGAGGCAGAGACAGACAGACAGACAGACATAGAGTGACAGAGACGTACATAGAGAGACAGAGAGAGACACGCAGACAGACAGACAGACAGACAGCACTGGAACGAAGGAATAAGAGACAAGGAGAGAATGAAGAGCAAAGGATAGAGAGATAGACAGACAGACAGATAGACAGAGATCATACCGAGCAGAGATATGCATAGACAGAGACACCAAACAGTCAGACGGACAGACCTTAGAGACAAGGACAAGAGACAGACAGACAGACAGGCGGACGGACAGGCATAAACAGACCAACAAACTAGAGAGACACATCGGTCAACTCACTTTCACGGGCAAATGCAGGGTGATCCAGACCAAGCCCAATACTGTTATAC
>JADBJO010011184.1:0-33417 GCA_016801955.1 Conus betulinus
AAGTGATTTTGTAAATACTGGTGACTGTTGGAAGAATTTGTGGAGTATGAGTTTTAAGTCTACACCACATGTGTACTTGGACTAAGTGTAGCCTGAGTCAATGTGATTTAATTCATAAGAAACATGGAAGAGCTGTCCGACTGAAACTGTGTAGCATTATATTACTGTCTCCAACCCTTTTGTAAGCTTAACGCAGCCTTTAAACAAAAGTGGTGATTGACAGTTGTAGTAGAAACTCTAGCAGAGAGAGAAAACTTTGCTGGCCGAGTCTCACATCTCTTCTGAGAGTAAAAAAGGGTAAATGTGTGTGCACTTGAAAAACCAGCCATCAGATTCTCACCTACTGACCAAGTTCTCTTTATCGCAGAACTGGATCCTGGTCACGCTACACATTGTGGCTGAACCATACTCTGGGGCTATGCCAGAAATTGGGGGAACGCCAGACACCTTGGCTACACTTTAAACCGGGGTTACACCAGACAACCAATCTACACAGAAGGGGCAGTCACCAGCCACAGGAGAGATCAACTACCCTCTCTGATATAAGTTAAGAAATTAACTCCCATGGACTCAAACCCATCAGACCCTTACCCTCACTTTATGATTAAACAGTGAGAACCTGTCTATGAGTACTACTTTGGCAATTGCACTGGGTGCACGCAAGCGAAGTAGATGTGTATTAACCTTTCCTGTACGTCGCCTAAAATTTTGCGTGCCGTACATCGTGGGTCTGCATGGACCCATGCTTTTAGTGAAGGAAAGAGGCCTTGCCGTACATAGAGGGTCCGCATGGACCCATGCTTTTTTTTAAAGAAGGAACAAACCCTTGCCATACGTTGTGGGTCGCATGGACCCATGCTTTTCTATGAAGAAAAACAAAGCCTTGCCGTACGTCGTGGGTACGCATGGACCCATGCTTTTAATGAAGGAGCAAAGCCTTGCCGTATGTCATGGGTCTGCATGGTCCCATGCTTTTTATGAAGGAACAAAGCCTTGCTGTAGGTTGTGTTTGTGTATGGAATTTAAGAAAATCATATGTTGTTGACGGATTGGAATAGTATTCTTTAAAAAGCAGCGACAGAGTTTTCGTGCAAGAGATTGAACTTGTTTGTTTCAAAATGCTTGGTAATGTGAAAAACCATCGATCAAGGTGACCATGTCTACACGCATGCCAGCACACATTCACACATCTGGCTTTTGAACATCACTCCACTCACACGCTGTGGTAATCAAACCAGCTGTGACACACAAAATGAAAATGCGCTGGTGTGTGTGTGTGTGTGTGTGTGTGTGTGTGTCATTTTCAAGTTGTATACATGTGTTGCTGTGCGTATGCGAGTGCATGTGTATGTGCGCGAGTGCATGCATGCTGGTATGTTCATCAGTCTGTGTATGATAGTGCAGATCTTGTGTGCAAGTATGTATGGAAATCTGTATGAGAGGAAAGTGTGCTTGTGATGGACTTGCCAAAATATGGGCACGGAAGAGAGGGAGCACGTGTTTAGGAGTGACTGTAGGCCTACATGTATCCGACTTGATGCTTCTTTAGCATACTAAAAATAGTTTCAACCTAATTTTCAATAATGACAGCCTCCAGTGAAGCATTTACACGGAACACTCTAACAATATGTCTCACACACAGAATGTAAAGTCCACTCACTCTGTAACGGGGGAAAACATACACACACACACGCACACAAGTACATTTCTGTCAACAATGGTTTATTGGTTTAGTAAAGAGACTAATATTTGTTCAGTAACCAACGACCGTGGCGAAGTGGTTAGCATCGTGGACACCCGGCTGGGAGGTCGTAGGTTCGAATCCCATCAGAGTCATGTGGGTTTTTCTGCCCTTACTGCTGCGGACTCAGCTGGGAAGACTGGGACCACACAGTCGAGTTTCATCCACTTAATGGATGCATTTCGGAGAGTGTTGCTCAAATTTCCTGACCAACACTGCAGGTGCCTGTATCTCTCAGGCCTGGTTGACGCCGGAATATATTATGAAAGGAAGCGTAGAGTACAGCCCTGTCATGAAGTCTCAGACTGAAATGGAAATCCGTAGCATCATCTTAATCATCCCTCATTCTCATCGATTAGCATCCAAAAAAAAAATATGTTTTCAAATTCTGGGCCCTTCATGCCCCCCTCTCATGGTGACCTCAATTTCGATGTCCTCTCCACATCTATGGCTTTGGTTTGGTTCCGTCGGGGTCACCGGTCATCGGCTAGTCTATGGGGGCTGTCGTTGGACGGACGTGGTGGCACCCTCCAGGGGGAGAGCTCACTCATGCCGGCTCCGCGACTAAGCAGTTATTGTTGTCAGTAGGGGGCTTAGTAGGCGGTGTCCTGCATGTCAGATCAGAACAGGCGCCACCAAAGTGACTCGGCAGCAGTGCAGTGTGTCCTCCAGTGGGTTGCCTCTTGACGACTTGACACTGACTGCTCCCTGTGGATTGCCAGTGCTGGGGCTGGGGTCGACTGGGCTATGGCTGTGCACGGGGGTGTCGGAATGAGCGTCGTGGGTGCACTGTCTCTGAGATGGCACAGAGGTTGGAACAGCCCAAAAAAAAAAAAAAAAAAAAAAAAAAAAAAAGAATATGTTCAGTAGGCTGAGAAATCACCCACACACACTTTCACATTCTCTCTCTCTCTCTGACACACACACACACACACATCACACACACACTTACACCACTCACATTGACCTACAGAAGCTGGAGCACTGGGAGGATGTTTATATTACCAGATCTGGCCTGCTGCTGGTAAAAAAAAAAGAGAGAGAGAGAGAGAGAGAGAGAGAGAGAGAGAGAGAGAGAGAGAAAGAGACTGGTATCTCATACAGTACCGTTACAAGTAGTGTGTAGGCCTACAATCCAAAACACAGTACTCTGATGAATTGGTCACTGCACCTCTGCTTTCAAAATCGTCGGTTATCATGTACACATGTATTGTCATTTTTGTAAAGCACACAGAGCAGTCTTCTGGGCAGTCTGTTATATAAATATTCATTATTATTATTTAGAAAGCAGATCTGATGAATTTGACGTTGAACTTGCAGTCCCAGAGACACATGCAGAGAGCGATTCCCACCACTGTAGCAAAATTTGGCTGAATGCACAGCAGTCGCGTGTTTATGTCAGTGATGCCAGCCATTCTGTTGAGGCAAGCGCTTTGCGGGAAATGGACTACGAACGGGAGGTTCAGATTCTGTGTCTTTAGAAGGAATGGGTCCGCTCGGACCCACAATGTATGGCGCTCAAGGTTTGTTCTGTTTCAAAGTATGGGTCTGCTTGGACCCACGACGTATGACGCTCAAGGTTTGTTCTTTGAAAGTATCGGTCCGCTCGGACCCACAATGTACTGGGACGTTTGTTGTTTATTTACTCTTTTGTTTTTTGACAAAAACAAAGAAATTTTGGTACAGAAGTGGGGCTATGCTATATTGACAAAGTCATAAAATTTTGTGAAGACAGCTTTAAAACTTTTTTTTTTTATCAATCAAAAATTACCCCTGTGGGTCCATGGGGACCCACGGCATACGGGAAAGGTTAACAATATACATTCAGAGTAACTTAGACAGGCCCACTGTACACCAACTTAAGCGGCTGCACGGAGTGTAAGCAAGTAAAGTAGGAGCGAGGAAGGGCCCTCATTGTTGTGGTTCAATGAGAACTAAAACCTTGCCTACCAAA
Organism: Conus betulinus; assembly: GCA_016801955.1. Taxonomy (NCBI): domain Eukaryota; kingdom Metazoa; phylum Mollusca; class Gastropoda; order Neogastropoda; family Conidae; genus Conus; species Conus betulinus. The sequence goes on from JADBJO010011184.1 coordinate 3,696, forward strand.
GTGACATGTAAATACTCACCTATGTGTAAGCAAGTAAAGTTGATGTGTGAAACTGCACTTGACTTGTGTCAACTGTTGTTCAGTCAAATGTTGAATGTTTGAACTTCTCTCTTCAATTCTGTCTCTCTTGAGTTACAAGTATTTCTATGAGTACAGGCCTAAGGAAAATTATCTTGGAGCCACTCTTACATATTTTAACAATACCCGGAACAAAATAAAAATTTCTTTCGACTGGTACCAGAAAGTTGTTCCTTCCACCACTAGTAAGAGAGAGGGTGTAGGTGAAATGTTAAGATAATTCTCATCAAGAAATTAGTCCAAGTCCTTCCCCCTAGAGGACCCACCCACCACTCATCCACCTCTCGTCACAAGACCAAAGGAGAAGGGCTGCTAGAGGGTTGGCTGGGCATTTGGATCAATAAAAACAAAAAAAAACAAAAAAACAAGATGCAAAGCATATAAACATACTCCCAGTTTATCTTGAATATGCGTGAGGTATTCCACAAAGAAAAAAATCAGTTTTGGACCATTATAGCCGTTAGTAACGGCTATAACACTAAACATCCGCCATCATCTGTGACCCATAATGAACATACCTACAAATTTTCAGAAAGATCGGCCAAGTACTTTCTGAGATATTCCATAAAGAAGAAAAACCGTCATGGGCCATTATAGTTGTTAGTAATGGCAACAAATTTTCAGAAAGATTGGCAAAGTACTTTCGGAGATATTCCATAAAGAAGGTAAAAATGTTATGGGCCGTTATAGCCATTAGTAATGGCTTTAACGGTAAAATAACACATCGGGCATCATCCATTACCCATTATGAACATACCTACAAATTTTCAGAAAGATCGTTCAATTACTTTCTGAGATATTCCATAAAGAAGAAAAACCGTTATGGGCCATTATAAGCCGTTAGTAACGGCTATAACGGTAAAAAACAACACATCGGGCATCATCCATGACCCATAATGAACATACCTACAAATTTTCAGAAAGATTGGCCCAGGAGTTTCGTCTGAAACGAGTGGAACACATTTTGACCACGGACGGACAGACAGACAGCATTTCTTCGTTCCTATTGTAAAGTACTCTCTCTGTTGTATAAGAACTGGGAGTACAAAAAGCACCAAAGTCAATAATATTGTCAGTTTAATTTCTTAAACTTTTCTTTTTTCAAGACAACCAATTGTTACAAGCTGTTCACTAAAGCCACAGGTAACCAGCCTGACACTGCAAAGAAAAAAGCCATCACAATGGCTACACTGCATATCAACTGCTAAGATCGGCTGGGACTGGGAGTTCACCATGTCATCAGGCCATGATGTGGCATTAAATAACTCATTTCCAGGACAATGTGTGCGATAAGGAGCCTGTAATCCATGTTTACACATTTCTTTTCGTCAGCGCCATGGAAGCATGACCATACTTAGTCTGGACACATGCCTTTACAGGGCTAGCAACTTTATGAAAAAAATTTCAGTCATGGGGAAACAAGATAAAAAAAAACAACAAAAAATGAGAGAAAAAAAAAGAGAGCGAAAATCACATTATCCCCCCGACCCCACTCCTACCCCCTTAACACACACCTCAGCCAGCCTAATTTCTATTTGCCTCCCCTCAAAAGGAAAGACAATTTGACCAGTGCTTAATACAACAAGTCTTAGTTCATTAAGCTATATAAGACAGTACGTCATTAACTACAATATCAATAGCTCCAAGACAGATATAAATGGACATATGACCAGAACTAAGCATTTGGAAAATGCCTGAAAATTTTCTGAGTCCAGAAGCTAGCACTGGATCCCCAAGAGAAATAAAACTGAAGTTTTTTTTGTTTCTTTTGCAGACTTGCAAAACCGTCGTGAGTTTAACAGTATGCTCAAGCCATCTTAGAAACACATCATCTAAAAGCCTGCAGTCTTGTTGACGTTTCTTCACAGCTTAAAAACATTTTGAGCACAAAGAATTTTTTTTTTTTTCCTTTTTAAACCAAACGAGTTTGTGGGTGCTACCACATGCCTTGACAAACTGAACTAAACCCAACTGATGATTGGATTATGAACATATAAACATGATGGATTTTTTATTCTTTTAATCTTGCACATATGTACCCCAAAATTTTGTCAGCAGATTTACATGCACATCAGTAAGAATGGTTTTTAGTTTACTGAACACCTGTGTAAATATTTGGTAGTGAATTTACAACCCACAATTGTGTTTTATATATGATAAAATTTATGCATTTCTGGGGTACAGTACAATCCAGGTATCAAGGGACACAATTATGGTTTCATAGGTAGGTTCACTGATATGCCCACTGCTCTTTCAGTTCTTGCAATATTTTTTCTGTTGGGAAATTCACATTTCTGACTTACAGAGTCAGGTGCAGGCTTTTCAGAGGTGCATACCACAAAAACTGGTGTTAGTTGTTTGAATAAACGGACTTTCAGCACAATGCAAAACTGTAGCACTTCCACGTGTGGTGATGAATTCCAACAGCACAATCAAAACAACACATGAAGCAGGCTATACACACACACTCACACACACAGCAGGAAAGAAGTGTTGGCTCAAATGTACAAAACAACACACACACACAATGTATTACCCATACCATGCACACAAGCACTCTCTAATTTGGTTGCACTTGACAGCACTTGACACAGCACCAAAAGCACCTGCAAAAAAAAGAACACACAAATGCTGAAGTACAAAAGTATTTAGCAAAACAAGGAAACACAAAAACAGGTCAATGTTCCCTTGATACCTGGATCACCCATGAAAAAAAGTCCTTTGGGCAAAAACAAGTTTAGACTGAAGTGCCAAAAAACTGGACCCTCGCCGCTGTCCTGAACCCCCCTTTCAATCCCGACCTGCAAGGCAAACGTAGATGGAATCGGCTCGTTTCTCTCCGCTTGCGCCTGTCGCTCGGTTTGCATCAGCTTTTGCCTACCCTCAGTACGCTGTCCTCCGAAGCTTGTTTCACTTCTCTGAATTTCCCTAGGATAACTTCTTCAGTTCAAAGCCATTGTGCATCGTTTCTGCACGCGCCTGGTGAATGCTGACTCGCCATCTTCAAATGACCCAAGAACAACCGATCGCCAGTCAGGACCCTGAAAGGGAAGAAACCGTCCTTTAGGGTCCCTACCTACATCTTGCCTCCCAAATTCGCAACATTTTGATATGAAATTACCTCGAACGCCGTTTTGCTGGATTCCGAAATCACCAAAACAAATTCAACGGGTTTAAAAAGCCTGAAGTTCTACATGTTTAAAGCAACTGCAAAAAAGACTTACAGAGTCAGGTAGGTAAAAAAAACTTCGTCAGCACAAGTCACAGGCTGACAGAAGCAATATGGGCATGAACTTTACAGGATTAGCATGCTGGTAATTCAGAATGAGGAAACAAACAGGGTTCCCAAAAGTTTCATAAAGTCACCTGCAAAGGCAATTCAGAAAAAGTTAAAAAAGCGATACTCTGGTTGCACTTCTAAGAAAAAAAAAAGGACTCTCTCAATTGGGCAGTGACTTACTGACGGCATTTGTGGTGAATTTTTTCAAATGACAAGAACAAGATCGCCCATGGCTATCTTTAGCTGCCTACATCAGCAAATTCGCAACATACAGGTCAAATTCAGTTCTACAACATAAAAAAAGACTTGTAGTTAAAAAAACTTCGTCAGCACTGACAGAAGCAATATTGAACTTTCAGGATTACAGGGTAATTCAGAATGGTAAACAAACAAAAAAGTTACAATGTCTTTGCAGTGAAAGCATTTGTGGAAAAGTCCATTTTGTCACCACTAAATTTAGGCTGTCACAATAATTGGTGAAAAAATTGAAAGCAAAAATCCATTTTGCATTATCGATTTCCTGTCACTGAAAATAATCAATGTCATGTGCTAATTTTGTCATTTTGTCATCCTAACTACTCAAATAGTAAACAACAAACAAGTAGGGTGACTCTCTTGCTCTCAAAAGAAAACTTAATACACAGTAATTTTTATTCAAGACCAGCACAGCCTTTTAAAACTTTGATAGAGTCAGGCAAAAACAAAAACGAACAATCTAATAGTGGGGGAAAAAAAAAAACAATCGCAGGCCAACAACTCCTCCGTCATCACAGCAATGACCTGGTGAAGATTTGAACTTAAGATGAGGGGGGGCTTGAAGACGAAGAAAATGGGACCATAAAATTAAGAGAATATATATGAAAACTCTTCACTGGCTGCATGAAGGAACCACTGTGCTCCGCCCTGAAGACAGATAGATTTGTATTGCCTGTTCCTAGGCCTTTGGTCTGGTGGGTCGGACTTATCCAAAAATTGTTAACACCAGTAAGCCAGCCAACTACCAAGGGCAATAACCTATTCCACAAAATCAAAGACAAACACAAGCATTGGCAACATCAAATGGATTAGCAAGATTTCATGATCTGAAAGGCTTATCCATACAAAGGATGTAAGATGGTACTTGCAATGTTTTACAGTAAACAAAACTAATCCACAATAAAGCTGAAGCAAGAAATGTATGCAAATGTGGATAGAAAACTACTCAGAAAACCTATGCACATAATCTAGGATTCAGCCCATCAACTGACCCTAAGTACATTGTACTGACTGCACTGCATGACAGCTGATACAGAATTGTTTTCTCTTGCTGTACCATTTATTGATAGTTTTCATATAGGTTAGCAGTGACTGTGGAAATCAGAAGGAAGCTTTGCTCTGAAGAAAAAAAAGTAGTCAGAGATTCAAACATTCTAATATGGACTTTGAAATTTAATGGGGTACACTGGAAAAAAAAATCTAAGGGGAATACTGGAAAAACAAAAAAAATAAAACAACAGTACACTTTCCCTTGCAGACATTCAGCCCAACATTACTTATTAAAACAACTTGCACTTTTCTATATCATGTTCTCTCTCAATCTCACATACTCCAGAAAAGAAACATGTGCACACACAATGGGACATCCGCCGATATACTGCAAACAACATGTCCCCACAGCCCTTGCAGAATCGTAACAAAAACTTTAACACATGAAATGATAAAACTACATTTTCGTCAATGTTTTCATCCTGAAACCACATTCACTTGCTCTTTAGTGAAGTCTGAGTCGAATCCAAAAGAATACTTGGTCGGATGTGGTTCGTCATGTCCTTTTAACATCTCACTACTGCTTTCTATTTTAAACGGATCCGATCCAACGTTTCGTATTCTTCAAACCGAGGTGTGTCATTGACACAGTAAATCCACTGATTTAGCAGTTTGGTCAGCATATTTTTCAAAAACAGAACAAATTTACCATGCACTGGGCTCATGTCCGATCAACATCACCGACCTTTGGGGATAAAAATATACCGCACTGCTTGTTTCAGCCATCTGCATTTTTTTCCCCACTATTAGATTGTTCGTTTTTTTTTTGCCTGACTCTATCAAAGTTTAAAAGGCTGTGCTGGTCTTGAATAAAAATTACTGTGTATTAAGTTTTTCTTTTGAGAGCAAGAGTCACCCTACTTGTTTGTTGTTTACTATTTGAGTAGTTAGGACAATTTTTGGATAAGTCTGACCCACCAGACCAAAGGCCTAGGAACAGGCAATACAAATCTATCTGTCTTCAGGGCGGAGCACAGTGGTTCCTTCATTGTACAATGTGTGTGTGTGTGTGTGTGTGTGTGTGTGTGTATATATATATATATATATATGACTCTGTGCCAAAAGGTGCGCACAGGGAGGGTACCACACTTTGGTGAAAAAATAAAACCTCTTCCAGCCTATTTTCTTTGAATTTCTTTTTGGGAGAATACATAAAAGAGTGCACACTTACAGCATACACAATATGAACTTTGAAAGATGTACCTTGTTCGAATAGTTAAAGCCTGAAGTCGTGAAACGCTCGAAATGCCGACATCTCAAACGGACAACCTGAACCAACTCTACTTCAGCAAGCATAGCTGCTAGCAAACAGAGTTGAAACAACTTAAAACCACACAAATTTGTGTTAAAAAAACATTTGTCTACTACATGTAAAAACCCAGAACACTAAATGTTTTAAATTTACTTCGTACTGGGTGCAGATACGAGCCCAATGACACGCGTCATGTGCGTTGTAATATTTCATGCTAAGTTCACTTGCCATTTCCATCGTCTGCTAACAATCAAATCTTCAGGAAATGACTGCATTTGTTTTTCAAACTACTGCATCACGGGAGAATTATTTCAAGTTAATGATATAAATTCTGTTTCCCATTTGATTTGGACAATTTTGCAAGGTTGTCAACATTTTTGTAATATATGACGCGTGTCATAATGTTCAATAAAATCAATATTGCAAAATTCAGTTGTGTTTTTCACATTTGCTCTACATCCGGGTACTCTCCATCAACCACATGGGACACTCATGGAAGTCGCCATTTGCATTAGCAGATGGGCACGCCAGTGGGAAAGGTACGTGGTAAACTTCTTGTGAACGCTGACACATGTCATGCTAAATGATGATTGTCATCAATTGTGTAGACATTTTCCCATTTCTATTTCTACACATGGTAACTAATGTAAAGCCTTAGTTTTCTTGCATAAAGCAGATTCAAATCTTTAGTTGCAAGATTTTTTTCGAGTGCTGTGATCAGAAACACTTGCTCTGGCAGTTGAAATAGTCGCTTTCGTTCGATTACGGAACTGTGTAAGACTGATGTTTGTCATCACTTCAGAAAATGACGTCCGTCATTAAATTTTCTTGACTTAATTGACAAAGATGATATTTTTTTTTATTCCATGAAGCTGTGATTTATTACTAATCTTGCCTTTATTTTTAATCACCTTATTATGAAAGGTTTCTGTAAGTGCATGATAAAAAAAAAGACAAATTTTATGGAACTTGTCTTCATTTCTTTGAGCTATTAATACAGCTTTTTATTAATGGGTGGGGGTGGGGATTTGTATGCATGTCTGAGCGTGTGGTTTGGAATGATCAAAGTTTCTCTTTTTTTTTCCAGACCAGATGGCGAAGCATATAAACTGCATATTTCATCAGATGGGGGATCTGAGAAGCATGCATGCTGAGCGACAGAATACTGACCTCAAAGCCCAAAAAGATGCTGACAGAAGAGCAAGAAACTGAGCAGCTGTTGAAGCCTATAGAAAGCAGCTGAAAGAAGATCCTGACTGCTATGGAGAACTGAAGAAGCAGAACGTGTGCATGTACTAGGTTTGATGGGAGATAGTTTGTGTGTGTGTGTGTGTGTGTGTGTGTGTGTGTGTGTGTGTGTGTGTTGTTTTTTTTTTTTTCCCATTTCAAATTATTGATTTTAAAGTCCCATCTTGTGGATATTTTGTCAACAAAACATTTGATTACTAAATTGAACAACACACAATATTGTTATACCTAGTCTCAGTCTTTATTTTGAAAAGGTATCGCGGTTGGACTCTAGCATTAAAAGTGTTGTAGGGTATTTTTGTTGTATGATCAAAAACTTATATCCAGTTGGATGATGTCAAGATCTACCCACTAAATATGTAAAATGTCTATTACTGTAAAAAAAAAAAAAAACAAAACCAAATAACCATTACCAAAAAAAAAAAAAAGGAAAAAAAGAAAGCTGTTACACTATCATGTTTCTCTGTCTTGCTCTCAAGCTCTATCTTCAGTGCAGGAGTGTGCACGTACACATTGCACCATATTACGCCAAGCGAAGTTTGTTTGTGAATATACTTTTCCATGACTGGAGTTGAAAGCTGCAGTTAAGTAACCAGTCCAGGGTAAACTTTGCTGTATGTTGATTATCGTTCTTTTGAACATATTTTTGAGATTTATGTAAACCTGACGTTTGTCATATTTTTCATTTTGCTGCAAAAGACAGCAACTGTATGGAAAGTAAACATTTACATGAAAAAAATATTTGCTTGCATGTTTGTTGTTTTGATGATGAGAGCATTTTTCTGTTGTTCTTGAATGGAAATCCTTTGTTCAGTTAAAAGTTCTAAAAATGTTATGACTGACATCAGCGATTACAACAACAAATGACCCTTGTAATACCTGTATTATTGACTGGTACCAGTATTTTCAGGTTTTGCTCATAAAAACATTCTTATTTTCTAGATAAAGTGGATTTTTTTTTTTTGAGCTTCAATAGAAAAAATGCGACAAAAAAGAGATGGTTGTGTGTAATCGCTGATGTCTGTCATACTTCATGAAATGCAACATGATTTCAATTTACTCGAAAACCAGTCACAATATTGTCTTGCCTTTTCACACATTGATTATTTAGTATGGACCTTTCAAAAATATGCATTCCACTTGTTCATCTGACACCCTTCATTTCACCACCCCCTTTGTCCTCTTCTCTTGCACACCTTTTGGCACAGAGTCATATATATATATATATATATGAGACAGTGACAAAACGTCATGGTGGCATACCCTTGTGTGTTTGATTGGAGAAATGAACAATCCAAAACATTTTTCCCCACTTTGTTTTGGGTGTATTTTTGTTGCTTGTATCTTAAAGAGATAACTGCCACAATATCAGGGAGGTATACTGGATCGTGTCGATAAAACTGATTTTTATTTGAAAAAAAAAAAACCAACCGAAATCGGCCATGCTGAAATGGGACATCCGCCGATATACTGCAAACAACATGTCCCCACAGCCCTTGCAGAATCGTAACAAAAACTTTAACACATGAAATGATAAAAACTACATTTTCGTCAACGTTTTCATCCTGAAACCACATTCACTTGCTCTTTAGTGAAGTCTGAGTCGAATCCAAAAGAATACTTGGGTCGGATGTGGTTCGTCATGTCCTTTTTAACATCTCACTACTGCTTCTATTTTACCGGATCCGATCCAACGTTTTCGTATTCTTCAATTTTACCGGGTGTGTCATTCAAACGAGGTGGTGTGACACAGTAAAATCCACTGATTTAGCAGTTTGGTCGGCATATTTTTTTCAAAAACAGAACAAATTTACCATGCACTGGGCTCATGTCCGATCAACATCACCGACCTTTTTGGGGATAAAAACATACCGCACTGCTTGTTTCAGCCATCTGCAATTTGTATCCGTTCGCGGGTCACATGTTTTTCAACGGACACGAAATCAGGAGCAGACGATGTCAGAATGGCGAAGAATCAGTGAACGTTTATTCATGGCCACCAATGTTTACCTCGACACAACTGACACTTAGAATCACACATGAGCAAAATATAATGAAAACCATTTCTGATTGGCCTCGTGGTGAACGCTAACTGCCTTCAAGATATATATGTGCAAAACACTGCTGAACACGAAAGTGCCAACCGTTACGTAGGCGGCTTCGTTTCCCATCACTTCATTTGAATTTCCGTCAATTCTGCTGTTACTACTGTCCCCACCAAGGAAATGCCAGAAATCACGTCTGACACTTACATTTTACCGTGTAAGAAAGTAAAACCGATCACAAGCGATACAAATAAGATTTGGTTATTTCTTATGCTTTATGACGTTGCGGACCGCGATAGAGGGGGGCGTCTCAATGGTCAGTAACTTCAATATTGTAAACTCACGGTCGGTTGTGAATATTTTCCTAAAATTCTAGCATTGTGTTGTTCAAAATTTATCATTTCATGAAAGATGTTATATCATATAATGCATAAAGTTGAGTGAAAAGTAAGAGTTTGATATAAGTTAACTGCTATTACTGTTTTAGAATGACTGATCAAGTCTAAAGACACAACTTTAAATTAATTTGAAATCAGATTCAAGGCGTTCTGTTTTTTTTATCATTATCATTTTTTTAATATCTCGTTCAACTGAAACTCCTGGATTAATATTTCAGTCCATCCATAAGCCACTCCCATCCCCACCACAGAAACACACACGCACGCACGCACCACGCACGCACACACACACACACACACAACCATAATTTAATGTCCCGTCGACACACAAATTGGTGACTGAAGACATTTTGAAATGACCTTTTTTTTGTACAAATGAAAAGACTTATATCAAAAATTTGCTATGTCAAGATCTAACCCATAAATTGTAAATGAGTTCTATTATCAAGCAAACAAAAAACCAAACAAAACTAGATGTCCACCATAAACCAAAATAAAAAAAAATGAAAAAGAAACTGTAAAAATATAAATCCGTTCAAACTGAAAATAAAACAAAAAATAACTCAAAAAACACAACATAAGGAAAAAAAGAACCCATTGCACCACATTACCCAAGCGAACAAAGTTGTTTTCAAATCTAGAAAACACAACAAGAAAATAAAAGGTTGAATAATTGCCACAATATTACCTACCCAATCTAACTTTGCTGTATAAAACAATTCTCGATGAGTTAAACCTACAGACAAGTATCAAGTGAAAAACAATTTGTCATCACACACCATTACCCCAAAAGAACAGCATCTAAAAAAGAAAAAGTAAAACCAAAAAAAGACATGAAAAACAATAATTTGCAACAAAAACAATTTGTTGCAAAAACAAACAATCAAACTTGTCTGGAAAGCCAACAAATTGTACATGAAAAATCAAAAATGTTACCAAAATCATCGAACACAAACGAAAAATGACCGACCATGTAAGACCTGTTATTCATCAAAAAGTGATGGTACTCCTAAAAACGTCAGGTAACAGTTGCTCATAAAAACATTCAACAAACTAGATCAAGCATCATTAAGAACAAACAAATGACACTTAAATTACCAAACAAAAACAAACAAAGAAGTATTGAAAATGAAAACTAAAAAGAAGTCAAAACAAGTATGAAAAGCAAAAATACTTTACCAGATACCATTCACAAACAGTGTCTTGCTTCCACACCCTAAACCCGAAATTTATATGGACAAATCAAATGCAAAAAAAAACACTTGTTAACGACTACACACATTTTCACCACACCGGGATCAATGTCCTCTCCAACATGCAACAAAAAAAAATAGTCAAACAATCAGTCCAATATATGTCACAGCCTCACAACACGAAAGTGGTAATAAACTGTAACATTTGAAAAAGAAAGAAATGAAACAATCCAAAACTCAACTGATTTCAACACTTAAAAACCCACCAATCTTCAACACTTTTCCACACCTTACGTTAAGTTAAGTCAAAAACCCACATCAATACAATGAACTCAAACAAAAAAACTAGAAAAATCACTGCCGTTCAGTTTTTGTTCACAAAAAAAAATCAATCTCAAACAGTGTGTCAAAAACCATAAATTAAACACAAAAAACAAAAAACACAACCGAACCAACAAAAGCAAAAAAAAAACCAAACAAAACAGGAAATAATACTGCAACGATAGTCTGTAAAAACATCAACACAAAGCAGAATCGATAATCACAAAAACGTTCAAAAAAACATGAAACAAGAAAAATCAACCATAGCAAAATCGTCTGCGAAACCAACAAACAAAAATCGCAAAAAACACAATAACACAAAAAAATACAGAAGAATAAAAAAAAGAAAAAACATGAAAATCAGAAAACGGAAAAACGTTCGTGTTCAACTACCTTTGTAAAAATACTAAACCAGACAATATAAAAGGCGAAAAAAAAACAACTCGCAGAAGAAAATAATCTTGCTTTCCACTGGTTGAACCCAACCTAAAATCATCTCATACTATTTCAATAAAACGGATCCGATCCAATCGATGATTAAGGGGTCTTCAAAACATAAGGCAAAAGTGTCAAAAATAATACAACCACACTGATTGGCAATCCAGAACAATTGCGAAAAAAAAACAAGAAACAAATTGTACCATGGCACTGGGGCTCGGTCCGATCAACAACAACGAAAAAATACAAAAAAATACAACCATAAAAAGCTTGACAAAAACACGCAACAACAGCAAAAAAAAATGCTGATCGATAATGCACATGTTTTTCAAAGGACACGAAATCAGGGCGACAGCCGAGTAAGAATGTGGACGAATCAGATTGAACGTTGTATAATGGCACCAATGTTTACCTCAAAACAACTAAAACAAAACCTTACGAAATCACAACAACAAAAAATATAATGAAAACAAATCAACAATCAATCCTCTAAAGAACGACAATAAAGCATACTGCCTTCATCAGATCATGGATGTCACAAAACACTGGGGACACACGAAAAAGCCAACCAACACGTAGGCAAAAAAAAAAATTCCCAAAAACTAAACAAAACAATTTGGGTTGTGGGTCACAGGAAACTCTGTTACTAACTGTCCCCCACAAAAGATCAAAAACCAATCAAAATCCACGGTTGACATTGAAACCTTTTAAAAATCAAAGAAAGTAAAACCGATCACAAGCGATACAAAAAAGATTTTGGTTATTTCTTAAGCTTTAAAAACGATGCGGGACCAAACAGACCCAATCGTTCTCAAACATCAGTAACGTCAATAATGTAAACAAAACAAAAAATTTCCAAAATTCAAATAAAAAAATGTTCAAAATTTTTAATCATTTTCAATGAAAGATTTTTAAATCCTAAAATCAAAAAGTTGAGTGAACCAGTTAAGAGTTTGATATAAGTTAATGCTAACTTTAGAATGACTAAAACTAAGAGCGAAAAAAAAAAAAAAAGTCAAAAAAAGCGACAACTTTTAAAAAATTTGAATCAGAAAAAAAAGCCGTTCTCTGTTTTTATCATTTAATTATCATTTTTTACAATTCTCGTCAATAACTGAAACTCTCTGGATTCATATTTCAGACACCACTCCCCATAAGCACACAAGACCCATCCCCACCACAGAAACACACCGCGCACACGCAAGAACGCACGCACCCGCACAACACACACACACACACACAACACACATAATGTTTAATGTCCCGTCACACAAATTGGTGACTTGAAGACATTTGGAAATGACCTTTTTTTTAATTGAGATGTCATCATGAGAGAGACGAAGAGACGAGAGAGAGAGAGAGAGAGAGGGAGAGAGAGACGAGATTGAGAGAGAGATCACCCAATAGTGTAATAAAAAAAGAAATGGAGAGATCCGCAAAGGGGATGGAAAGAGAATTTAAATGTTTTATTAGGAGAATTAAATGTTATAAGGAGAAAGCAGAAACGAAACAAAAATATGGCCTAACTGGATGATTTGTAGCGCTTAAAGATAAAAAAAAAAAATAATGATTTATTATGCTGAATGATATATTTGACTACATATATGTACATTACACGATACAGTTCCCGTGAGGCTGTGTCTTTTCCAATTTGCTTTGTAAACCTTGTAAACTTTTGTGTCAGTGCCAGTCAGACTGTAGCATTGTGCAAAGCTTTCTTGATTGTTTATGAACTGATCTGTTTAAAATTCAGTATCAAGTTGTTCCAATGAGCACTTATGGTTTTCCGCAAACAGGTGGACTGCAGTGGCTCATATCACCAAAGCACCTGTATAAGGGATTCTCCCTTCTATTTTTCATATTTGATCGACTTAAAAATGAATAACTAAGTATGGTTTGACCATCCTGTCTGCTTTTGAAACTGATCTTATTCATGTTTTTATTGCATTTATACTTACTGTTTTTAAAAAAATAAGATCCACTATTCTTTTTATGTCCATACAGGAAAGTGTTACAACTGACCCTTGTCCATTGTTTCAAGAATTAAATGAACAAAAGATACACTGACTGCTTGTGCATGCTTACTTTTTCTTTGAAATGATGTCCAGCAACACAACTGATATATCACTGTGGTGATCTGATATTTTTCATGTCATCAGAAAAAGTATAATACAAGTTATCTTTTTCATTCTATTTTCATGCATGTGAAAGATGTAACTTTCAAGAATACAGAAATTTTTACCCGTTTCAAGTTCTGAAAATTCTGTTACCCGGAGTCCATTTCTTGCATGACCTTTTGTCACCGGCTCTTATATATAATATATGAGAGAGAGAGAGAGAGAGAGAGAGAGAGAGAGAGAGAGGGAGAAGAGGCGAGAGGGAGAGCGAGAGAGAGAGTCACTGTCCAAGCTTCCTTGTGGTTTGCATTTCTGAGCTGATTTCTGACCCTGCCTAACAGGAGCCCCTGACTCTACAGCATCTTTCCTTTCAGACAGACAAATGTCAGGCTTGCTTGCACTGTCAGATCTCATTCCAGCAGCATCCTTTGGGCCTGGAGGCACACTGACAGGACACTGTGACAGACTTTTGGATTTGAGGAATGTCCTAAATTCTTCCGAATCAAGAACTGGGAATTTCCGGACCTTTCCATGCCCTTGCTGGCCTTGGTGCTTTGGAACTATGTAGACATCCTGATGGCTGACGTCATCCTCTTCTGAGGAAGACAGTATGATGTGATCAGTCTGTTGGGGAGAATTTCCCACAGTGCTTTCAACTTGTCCAGAGCAGCTAGCATTTCTACAACTGTCCACTGGCACCATGTCAGACAATGCCTCCTCTGGTTTACCAGGAGCATTTATGCTTAAACTGATGCTGGTGTTCTTTTCTTCACAGTTCTCACTATCATTAGGGCTGTTTTTTTTTATCTACACCACTTGCAGTTTTGAGTCCAGAACCACTTCCTTTCTGCACTCTCCTCTGTTTAATCCTTGGCTCAGATCTTATCCTGTTGACCAATTGTTCTAATCGTTTTTGTGGAGAACAGTTTTCTTTTTCTTGCAATTTGAAAAATTCATGATATGGTACTTGTTCTTGTAACTCAGGCTGACCAGGATGGATACTGTTTATATGTCTTTTCAGGATGGTCAAATTCCCATATGGCTGGCCACAGTGCCCGCATTTGATAAGACTCATAAGACGCTGATGTCTGCTGTGCAAGTGGTCCTTCAATTCATGCACCTGGGAGCTGGGAGCGACAAATCCACAGAGCTTGCACTCTGAAAGTTGCTCAAAATCATCCTCAATCTCTTCTTCTTCGCTCTTCTCTACATCTCTCTTAGAGTCAGTCTGGTCTGAATCATATTCATCAGAACTACTTTCCAGCCTCCAGGTACATCTCTCTTTCTTGACCTTTGTGGCTTAATGTCCTCCTCACTCATTTCCACATCACTCTGGTCATCAGCTGATTTTACATGCTCATGATCAGTTTCTTCTGGAGTGTGGTTATCTTCTACATTTTTCAACCTTACACTCTCACCAATGTTTTTATTTGGTTCCGGGGAAACACCACCATCTGCTGCACTCCTTTCATTACCTGTTTCTTTTGTAGCTGTTTTGACCAGCTTAGTCTTCTCTGCATGAGGACCACAGTCATCCTATCATTCTTGCCTTTTTCTGAAGACGATTCTTGAACTTTCTTTTCAGATCGATGTCTTTTTTGTGAAGTTCGTTTCAATGGCTTTTCAGGGATGCCTGGCTGCTCTGAACTATCAGTGGAACTCACCAGATTCAATGTATCCTGAGCACAACGATCAGACTTCACAGAACCAGGCTCTTGCGACTGCTCCTGACCAGTTTCTGAGTTTAGCAAGGTGAAATCCCCAGCACCTAGAGCAGAACCACTGGTTCGCATTTTTTTAGCAAGTGATCCTGCGGCATTTGTGTGTTCAGAGACAGGCTGTGCATTCATGTAACGCTGACAGGCTTCTTCCACATGTTTGAACATGGCTTTGTGTGATAAGGTTGTTTTGCCACAAGCTTTGCACTTCAGTTGTATCACAGCCCCCGATTTCACCACAGTGAATTTACGGTCCTTCATGGGTGGAGCAGGAGTCTTTCCCTTCATCTTGCAGTTCTGCAAAGATTTCTGCATATAATGAGCAGAGGAATGGGGTTTAGCTGCCAGCAGACGGACATTTCTAGAATCCTTTGCTGCACCAGAACTGAGGCAACCTCCTGAGTCTCTGGAGCCTTTCTCCTCTGCACTCTTTTTCCGGTGAACTGATGTGGCTCGATTGAAAGATTTCACTCCGCACTGTGCATGCCCATTTGAAGCCAAGGTGACTGTATCTTCCAAAACAGCAGAATGTTTTTTCTGTTCTGTTGGAATCAACCACAGCACCAGAAGAAGGGAAACTTTTCTTGGAAATGTTGTGCCTTTGCATCACTGAAGAATGTGTCACACTTGTGCCAGCATGTTTGTTTTTAACATGACCTGTCTGATTAATGACTTCTGCTTCTACAGCAGAGGTAGAGTTTTCCATTCTACCAGCTGAATTGGTTCTACCAGTGTCACTTTTCCTAGACAGAGAAAAAGAGTCACTTTTCTTGGGGACAGAAGTGTTGGTCTTCATGGAGACTGGAGGGTCACTTTTGTTGTCAACACAGGAGGGTCACTTTTCTTGTTCACAAGAGGGTCACTTTTCTTGTCGGCAGGAGGGCAACTTTTCTTGGAAACTGAAGAAGAGTCACTTTTCTTCGAGACAGAAGTAGGATCTCTCTTCTTGGAGGCAGATTTGCTTTTCTTGTTAACAGATGAAGGGTCATTTTTCTTAAACGCAGAAGGGTCACTTTTCTTGGAAACAGATGAAGGGAAACTTTGCTTAGAAACAGATGAAGGGTAACTTTTCTTTAAGACAGAAGATGGGTCAGTTTTCTTGAAAATAGATGAAGAATCACTTTTCTTGGATATGCAGTCCCTAAGGTCACCTTGAGAGTGACTTGTCACACATGTTGCAGCACTTTCATTGCAACATCTTTAGCCCGATGGATTGTGACTGCTTCTGCACCACCTACTGAATTATTATTGTTTCCACTTTCAGAACTAAAGGAAAATCTGTCATGTTTTAATTCATCACAGATCCTTTTGAATTTCTGTGTTGTTAAAGGTCTTTCTTGTTCAAGGACTTCAAGCAGCTGGCTCCTGTAGACAGTCAAACACCTCATTTGTTCTTTCTCCTCAGGATGTAGAGCTGCATGATGTTTCCTGATGTCACGCGCTTGAACCACTTCCATAGGGGCAAAAACAGCAAGAAAACAAAGGCACATGAAAATGTGTAAAGAGGTGCTCATGAATTCTCTCACACCTTTTGAAGTTTTTGTCACAGATGGCACAGCAGAAGTGGCCTGAGCTCTCATGGTACAGGTGATCAGACATGGCGTGGTGCAGCTCATCGCTGCCAAACAGTTCTGTCAGTTTGATATCCTGCTCAGGAACCTCTTCCATGACCATTGCATCACCCTCAGATGCTTCTGCTGAGGACAAGTGTGTGTTTCCATGGCAATGAGCTTCTGGCAGTGAAGCTGCTGTCTGTGTAATCTGGTTGGGTGTGTCAACAGCACTGCTTACTTCATATCCACAGACCCTGAAGTCTTCATGACAAGACAGTTTACAGTCTGCCTGCACTTCGCTTACACAAATGGAATCACTCTCAACATTGTTTGACATTTCCTTCTTACTCGAGTCCAAACCTTTGCTTTCTATGACCTGTCCATCAACTATGAGAAGATGAGTGGTACCCGACAACCTAGTGGCAGTTCCAGCTGTGGGCTTTTCCAAGTGGTCTAACTGGTTGTGATTCTGCTCAGTTCCTTCAGTTTCAAGTTCACCACCAACCACAGAATGAGAAGAATCTGGAACTTCAGGATCAGCAATGGTCATGACCACAAACTTCTTGTTTTCGTCTTCGGGTCTGCTCTTTTCTGAAGGCTCTGGCGAATTTTCTGTAAGTGGAACATCCGTGTTAGAAACAATTGTGTCTTCAGATTCTTGGACAGCAGCCTCCTGCTCTTTCTCTGAAGCACACACATCTAAGTCCATGTGTAAGACTGACCCTGAAGGTTTATCAGTTTCTCACTACAGAATCAGATGGACTCTTTGTGTCTGAAGTCTGATCCTCTGACACCCACTTGAAGCACTGGAAATTTCCAGCTTCTCTGATGCTGAGCTTCCCGCATCAGGAGTGGGTGCAGACAGAGGCTGGACACTATGACTGGAGGATGGATGGCTTTCCACTGGCTTTGTCACATCGTTATCTGAGGCCTGAGAAGACTGATAGCCGTTTACCTTTCTGTCATGGCACAACAGAATCTTAAATACACGGAACACAAGTCCTCCTGAATGTTTTGTCCGCCAGTGATGTTGGATGGCTGATTTCTCCAGGAAGCGAGAGGCACATTGTGAGCATGTGTACAACGTGAGGGAGTTTTGTTGAGCATGGTGAAGAAACTCTATGCCATCAGTGAAGCAGGACTGGCACGTGTCACATCTGAAAAAACAAAAAAATAGTGGCAACAGACTATCCAGCACACTGCATAACTGTACAGTGGAGAAGAAAACATTGCAAAGACAATGCCACTTCGAAACAGAGACTGAGAGGTGAACAGAGAGAGGAGGGGGGATGGAGAGAGAGACTCATTAACTCATTGGTATTTTAACTCTCTTGACAATCGGGCGCCCGCTGACGCCCAACCGGAAATCACACAGCCAAAACGCTGAGCGCCTGCCAGCGCCCGGTAAAACATGTGGCAACAATGGGCGCCGCCATGTTTCTCATAGAAAAGGAAGTCTCGCGCGAGAACATGATTTCCTTCTTCCTGTAGCCATTTTCTACCATCTGCAAAAAACCGCGAGTCGATGCGTGCCGTGGTTCTCAAGTTACGAATTTTTAAAGTTTTGAAGTCGAAATGCTGTTTTTCACCATGGCAAACCTTGATTTCTGCTGTTCTATAATGAGATGTAGTGATGGAGATACTGTAATTTGTAGAATTTACGGCATAAAACTTAGTGAAAGTGCTGGGTAATGAAGCTTAGAGTGACCTAGATTTCGACTGGGGGATGAGGTTCCAGGTATGATGAGCAACGATTCGGAAGAAAGTTCTGAAGAAGAAGATTTTATTTTTCCGCGAGTAAATGGCTCATGTGACATTCTTCAAACTTACGATATAACAACATATATATTCGTAGGAATCTTTAAAATTATTTTCATTTCATTCTTTCCTTTCCTCTCTTTTAAATATTTTTTTAATTGAGTAACCATGTTCAAATTACGGAGTTACCTATCTTGCCGATGGTTTTCGGTGTAACTAAGCTCAGATAAGTGCATACTGAAGAGGGTTAATGTCAATAGCAGTACAGCCATCATGACATGGGGTATTCACTCGTGAAAAAGATCTGAGACTTGTATAGTGACTAACTTTAACACAACTATAAACATTGTATATACGCAGGTACACTTTCACATCAATTTCAAATCTTGACAAATACAAAGAATAACTATATGTACACATACATATCTACACACACACACATTACACACACATATATTTTTTGAACCCTTTGGGGTCGGAAACACCACAGAATTATGGACTGTGTGTGTTTCTATCTGACGCTAAGAGCACAGACACAATCACCCGTGTCTCCCTGATGAGTCCCATCCAGTGGTCGAAAGGCCTCGGAGCAGGCGATACATATAGATCTGCCTTCGGGAGGAATGGCGATAGTTTCCTCATGCAGCTAGTGAAGCGTTTTCATATTTATGATATACATTTTTCCCATTTACTTCATCTTCAATTTTTTTTTCCCTCTCAATTTCAAATCTTTGCGAAGTCATTACTATAATCATGGAAGAATTGTTAACCTGCACTTGTTTTCCCTCCACTTCTTAATTGTTCAGCATTATATATACACACATAATATATTATATATATATATATATATTATGTAGATAGAGAGTGAGAGAAAGACAGAGAGAGAGAGAGAGAGAGAGAGAGAGAGAGAGAGAGAGAGAATCAAAGTGCCCTTCGAGATTTCAAAAAAGCTCAACCACCTGGGGAGCAACATTTGTTAAAATGAGGTATAAAATGTAGAAGTATTAAAAATATTTCTACAAACCAGCCGCCGTGGCGAAGTGGTTAGCGTCGCGGACTCCCGGCTGGGAGGTCGTGGGTTCGAATCCCATCAGAGTCATGTGGGTTTTTTCTGCCCCGACCAGCTCCTACCCAGAGTTGAGTTTGCTGCGGACTCAGTTGGGAAGACTGGGACCACACAGTCGAGTTTCATCCACTTAATGGATGCCCTTCTGAGAGTGTTGCTCCCATTTCCGGACCAACACTGCAGGTGCCTGTATCTCTCGTGCCTGGTTGACGCCAGGATATATTATGAAAGGAAGCGTAGAGTACAGCCCTGTCATGTAGTCTCAGACCGAAATGGAAATCCGTAGCATCATCTTCATCATCCTTATTCTCATTGATCAGCATTAAAAAAATAACTTGAATTCCTTCACGCCCTGCTCTCATGGTGACCTCAATTTCGATGTCCTCTCCATGTCTGTGGTCTTGGTTTGGTTCCGCCGGGGTCACCGGTATCAGTGAGCCCATGGGGACTGTCGTTGGACGGACGTGGTGGCGCCCTCCAGAGGGAGAGCTCATTCATGCCGGCTCCGTGATCAAACAATTATTGTCATCAGTAGGGGACTTAGTAGGTGGTGTCCTGCGTATGTTAGATCAGAACAGGCGCCACTGAACACCACCAAAGTGACTCGGCAGCAGTGCAGTGTCTCCTCCGGTGGGTTGCCTCTTGACATTGACTGTTCCCTATGGGTTGCTGGTGCGGGGGCTGCGGCGGGGCTAACCGGGCTGTGGCTGTGGACGGGGTGTCGGAATGAGCAGCGTGGGTGCACTGCCTCTGAGCACTGGCGCAGAGGTTGGGACAGAAAAAAAAAAAAAAAAAAAAAATCTCTACAAGCTTGTTTCAAGCTTTTGCTCTCTTCAGGATGTTTTTTTGGGGCACGCTATCGGTGTTATATAATGTGCGGGTTCCGATTTCATTTTTGTGCGAGTGGGTCAATTACATTCATTGCACATGCTATCTGTGGCTCTTGGGTTGCTTGCTGTGGTCTGTTCAGGGGGAATTCGCTGACAAAGATTTCCATTTATGCCTGCAGTTATTTACTATTTCTACTTTTGTATTTAAAGTTGCTAAATAGGGCTTACATAGTATTAACCATTTTTCTGCGGAACATAAGTTGCAATTTTTTTTTTTAATATTGTTGTACGGTGTTGCTCTTTTTATGATTTTCCATGATATGCTGTAGTTTATTTTTTTTAGTCTCCAAAAGCAGAATACCAAGAGGCGCTGAATAAAAGTGGCTACAACTACAAATTACAATACAACCCAGATAACAACATGAACAGCAATAAGAAAAACAGGAAAAGAAAGATTATACGGTATAACCCTCCATATGATGGAAGAACAAAAACTAACGTAGGAAAAGATTTCTTCAGAATCCTTACAACATCATTCCCAAAAGAACATGTACTATCTAAAATATTCAATAAAAACACCATCAAGCTATCGTACTCGTGTATGCCCAACATTAAAAATATAATTGATTCTTTCAATAAAACCAAAGGCAATACAACCAAAGAGGGTGACGAAAAGACATCTTGTAATTGCACAAAAAAGACCAGTGTCCTCTGAATAACAAATGTCTCTACAATAATATTGTGTACCAAGCTACAGTAACAACAGACAGTGATAAAGAAACATACATCCGAGGCGACATGATTGACACGTACAAATACGTTACAGGGATCTATAATGCAACAAGCCCGCAATTTAAACCATACACAGGACGTGAGTCCAGAGGTCACAGCAAGAAACTCGCCAAAAACCAAGTGCGCCGGCAAGTCCGAGGCAATTTCTTTTCAGAGAGAGTGGTGATGATGTGGAACAGCCTTCCCGAGTTAGTAGTGACAGCACCCACCCTGAATACATTCAAAAACAGACTTGATGCCCATTGGTCAGATCATCCTAGGATTTATAACCCCAAATGCTATGAGCCAAACAACTAATTTCAACTGACATTGACAATCTTCCCACCATTACGTCAGTCATTTGTATGTCACATCAACAGAGCGATGAACTGATCTAGAAAAATCTTTCAACACGGAAAACTACAAGTCAAGTAACTACAAGTTCAAGTACAAGTAAGTACATAGGGATCACGGCTAACCGTTTTTTTAAAACCAGATATGCAAATCATAAACAGTCCTTCAAACAGGAAAAATATAAAAACCAAACAGAATTAAGCAAATATATTTGGAAGCTTAAAGATAAGAAAATAGATTACAACATATCATGGAAAATTATAAAAAGAGCAACACCATACAACAACATTTCTAAAAAATGCAAATCTATGTACTACACAAAAGTGGCTGATATTATGTAAACCCCATCTAGCATCCCTGAACTCTGAAGCAGAAATGATAAACAATTGCAGGCATAAATGGAAATCCTTATCAATGCACCATCCCCTGGCAAGTCCCCCCTGAACACGCCCCAAAAAAGATAAAAAAACCTACAGGCCACGTGCCGCACGTACAGAGCTCACACGCCCACACTACATACTATATAACACCGGCGCGCCCCCAGTTTGTACCCTGAGGAGAGCTCTTTGGCTTGAAACAAATTTGTAGGTTTTAATCCTTCATTTTAAACCCTATTTTAAATTATGTCGCTCCCTGCTTGGGTTGAGCGCTGTTAACACTGAGTGGCCTTTAATCCTAATTTTTACACGCTGGGCTATAAGCAACATCATCTTATCTTATATATACACATACATACACACATACATACACATACATACGTATGCATACACACATGCATACATGTGCATATTCATATGCACATATATACATACATACACATACACCCACACATGCATACTATATGTATACATTCATAACCTTATAACCAGTGACCGCTGGGCACTGAATATATATAAGGAAAGCAATTACTAAACAGAAAACCAAGTCAGCGTGTTTTTTCCTAACTTTACATACTTCAACAATGTATTTTGCTAGAGATTTGATTAATAGCTCATTTTCCAGTGTCAGCACACAAGCTAGATTGTGGCTTTTTACAGCAGTCAACTGAAACAAGCTACATTTTTCACGGATTTGTCTGCAAGCTTCACAGTGGAACAAGCAGCGACACTTATCTTCATTGTCATTTAACTTACATACTGGACAGTTATTAATTGCTGTTGTGCCAGGCATGAACCATATTTCGTTTGCATGTAGACCCATGGTTCTGGTTCGAAAATATGCAAGTACAGTTCTATGCCATCCGTCTGTTACTACTGATTGATACTTTTCAGCTTGCAGGTTACTGTTAAATGAAAGAACATTTCATATTTATCATTTCCTTCCATATTAGAATGCCAGAATGGAGAGAGAGAGAGAGAGAGAGAGAGAGAGAGAGAGAGAGAGAGAGAGAGAGAGGGGGGGGGTGGCGGCACTATTAAGTCAGAAATCACACAGTATCATCTTGACTATTCTCATCCTCACAGATAATCTTTAAAAATAAAAAAGGTCTCAGATCCTGTGGCACTTTAGGCCTTTCTTTCTGGTGACGTTGGTTCAGAGAAATCTGATTTCCACTCCATGTCTTTGCCAATGGTGAGAGTGTGTATCCAGAGGGTCAGTATTCACAGGCTAATTCATGGAGACTGTCGTTGGATAATATGATGGTGCCCTCCAGGAAGGAATGTTCACTCAAACTTTTTCTGTAACTAATCACTAATTATCACTATCATCAGGCAGTAGGAGAAAACATGATCCTTTGCCTATAAACTGGATCACAAGGGGCACCACTGGACAGACACCATCCACAGTGCAGTGTCTCTGCAGGCAGGTTGCCTCATCACGACCTGACAGTGGCTGTTTCCACTGGACTACTGGTGCTACGGCTGCAACAGGACTAAACTGAGTGTCGATGTATATGAAACAGTCAGCAGGAGATGTGAGGACACTGCACAGAAGATCCCTCCAACCCCCCACCCTCTGCGCAACACAGAAATAAAAAAAAGAAACACACACACACACCCCACCTGAACCAACACAAACCCACACACACACACACACAATAAATAACCCCACCCCATTCCAAACCTTATATATATATCACAATGTTACCTGACTTGTCAAACAATACCTTGCAAGTAATCAATACTCAGGTTATTTCATAGTCACAGCAGATTTGCTCTCGCTCGCTCTCTCTCTCTCTCTCTCTCTCACACACACACACACACACACACACACACACACACACACACATCTATAACACCCATGCACACTTTTTACTGCTGGCCAGATATTTCATCTTACAACAATTTCATAAAATTCAAACAATGTGCTCACCCGCTCATCACCCATGCATACACATACAAATAATCAAAACGGACCTTTGCTGCCATTCTTGCCTCCCAGTGGTATAACACTCCACCCCCCCCCTCCCCAAACACACACAAACACACACACACACACAAACCACTCCAAGGTTTGTACAGTCAGTCCCAACACTAAAAAATCCACAGGGTGGTACCAAGTTGCAAACAGGAAACCAACCACAGGAAACACTGCACTATGGCCTAACTGCTTCAGTGATATTCAGTGGTCTCTGTTCTACTCCACAAAAGCAGCACTCCACCTACAGAGTCCCCTTCTGATGGCAGTAACTGCCAAGTCTGGAGCCAGCTTGAGTAAACATCTCCCCAAAGAAAGGGCAGTCACATCCCTCCTGTGGGTACCTACAAGTATGCCAATAGCGACAAGCAGGACAACCCACCATGGGCAAGGATGTGCTGAGATAACTGAAAATGAGGTCGCAGCAAACACACAGGATGAAAAACCACAGCATTTTTTCAGTGATGTTCGACAATAGTATTATAAGGATCATGAAGATGGCACAAATGAGTTCTCTTCTGTTCCAACATCACACGACAGGGCTGTACTCTGGGATTCCTTTCATAAAACCATGCCCAAAACAAAAGATACAGAAAACTAGTAAAACTAGTCAGGAAATATGAGGAAACCTCTCAAAGATGTATCCATAAAGTGCAAGAAACTCAAACCGTTAGCTCTTGTACACAATTCTGGGCAGGAAACAGTTGAGGCTGTGGGGAAGAAAAATCGGTGAATAAGTGCCCCTATCATAGACCTATGACCTTCCAGCCCGCTTCTTTGCAATGCTAACCACTACAAATCACAGCTCACTTTGATTTTCATATCCATGACATAGAACATTTAGAAAATCGAAACCATCTCGTGTCAGCAACCAAGGCACAATTACCCAACATAAAATGAGCTGGAAGAGTAACCATACCTGAACGCTTGGCTATCCTTGTGGGTGGCCAAATGTTGTCGCATGTTGTGAAGACTGTCAGTCCTATAAGAACAGCTCTCCAAGGCACAGGGACACCGGTATCTTCAACACACACCCAAAAACATCACTTCAATTAGTCACTTTCAACACAACTGCATTCACGAACACTTTAATGCTCTTATCAACATCCTTTGTAAAAGAAAGGTGCACACAAACATGCTGTGCACACACACGCACACACACACACACACACACACACACACACACATTTACTGTCACTAGTAGTGTCAGTTTCAGCACAGCATGACTGTGTATGATGTTCCTGAGGTACATAAGCACATCCCTCAAGTTGATAGAAAAAAATATATCTCAGTTGTTCAGAGAACGCTTCTTTCAGTATCATGCATCAAGCATTACATCCACTATTACTTTAACAGATGTCATTACAAAAAAAAAAAAAAAAAAAATTGGATTGTTCACAGAACTTCGATAAATTCAAATAAATTTGAGAGCCAAATTTGTGCAGACCTTCTATAAAAAAAATTAATTGATCTTAATTGTGTTTCCTGAAGAGATGCCCCCATGTTCTTGTGGAGTGTTAGGACTTATGTCAGACATAAAGTTTCCAGCAGACTTCATGATAATCATGTTCAGAGATGTCCCCACCTGATGTACATTTTGAGGTTCTGAAGGAGACAAAAATTTTCTGTCAGCTTATAAGCTTTTACAGAAATAAGATCTTAACCCGTTCCCTGCCTGGAACAAGTAACACTCGAAATTGAAAATCGCTATGCCCAGGACGAGTGTCCTGTCTCCAAGAAAACCAAGATAAGGATATTCAATAGCAACGTCAAATCAGTACTTCTTTATGGAGCTGAGACATGGCGAACCACAGTTACCATCACCAACAAGATCCAGACTTTCATCAGTTCCTGTCTGAGGCGCATACTGAGGATCCACTGGCCAGACAGGATCAGCAATGAGGACCTGTGGCAACAGACAAATCAGAAGCCAGCCGATGCAGATATTCTCCAAAGGAGATTGAGGTGGATAGGCCACACCCTAAGAAAGCCTGCCGACAACACCACCAGGCAGGCATTGTCCTGGAACCCGCAGGGAAAAAAAGAAAGAGAGGCCGCCCAAGGAACTCCTGGCGCCGAGACCTGCATGCAGATATGACAGCGTTGGGGAAAACCTGGAACCAGCTGGAGAGAATTGCCCTGGACCGTGATGCCTGGAGGACCCTTGTTGGCGGCCTATACCCAGAAGGGGTTGTAGGCGTAAGTAAGTAAGTAAGGACAAGTGTGTCTCGTCATAACTTCGTCACAGAAAGCAGAAAAATCTACTTAATAATAATAATCATAATAATAATGAATACTTATATATATAGCGCCTATTCTCGGCTAGAGACCAAGCTCTAAGCACTTTACAATCTACACTCGTTCACACAACGGGCTGCCTACCTGGGTAGAGCCGACTGAAGAGCTGCCAGCTGGCGCTTCATTCAGTCATTTCCCATGTCATCCAGTCATATCGTTCAATATCATTCGCTCAATTTCCTTACTTCCTCCATTCTTTCAATCTCTCACACAGGGTGCATGCTATGTGTAACGTGTCATCCATACCAACGGCCAAACTGGCCTTCTCTTCCGAAAGTTGATGATGGGATTTTACATGTGGGCAAGATATGCGTGCGTTCACACACGGAACCTCGGTTTATAGTCTCATTCGAAGGACTGTATGGGGAATGGAGTCAGAACCAATGTTAACTCCGAGGAAAAATTCCCCTGTACCGAAATTTGAACCCGTAACCTCAGGATCTCGAGTCCGGCGTTCTACCAACTGAGCTATTCCAGCCCCCGGAGACTTGGGAGACGACCGTCTAAAATGTTGTCACCTCTTCTACTGGTGTCAAGGAACGGCCCCTTTCCCTTCACGCGGGCAGCACCAGCTGACCATATGTTATGCAAATTGCGAGTTGAAAGGTTACAGCTGATAAGCATATTCAAGATGGCAGCTCGACCTAGCACTTCGTCGACGTGTCCCGTTTTCAAGCGTTACACTGCCCATGATGTTTTAGATGACATTCTAAAGTATCAAGATAGTGATGAAGAAGACCTCTGAGGATCGGATCCTGATACTAGTGAGGAGGAGAGAGACGGTTGGGAATCAACACCATCCACTTTTACTGGGGATACATGCTGGTGATGACGTGGCTTCATTGTTCTGTACTCAAGACAGCAGTAAAGAAAGCGGCGTTAGAGTGGGTGACGAAGCGGAAATAGCCGAACGTGTGCCGTCAACGAGCACTGCACCCCTCCTGTCTTGAGGGGCAAGGTCATGGACGTGGTACGGGCTCAGGACGACGGTGAAGGTCCCGTGGAAGTGACCGGGGTCGGTCGTGGCATGGGGCATGCTCAGCAACAGCTGATCAAAGAATGGCGAGAAAGAGTGCACAGCCCTTCAACCTTGCTGTTGTTTTGACTGGGAATTCTGGTCTGCAAGTCAACTGTGCCAATTTTCAGCTGTACAAAGTTCCAGTCATCAGTTCCTTCATGATCAGAAACGCTTTCAGGCAAGTAGCTCTATTTTTTGTTGTTTGTTGTTGTTTTTTTTGTTTTTTTTTTTACTACATGATTCTTCATTCCTCAACTATTCATTTTCTGTATTTCTCTTCTTTGCCCTATTTCCTACTGAAACCACATAATTATGGCAAATAATGACTTTATGGATAGGTGGGACTCTGTGTGTGTGTGTGTGTGTGTGTGTGTGTGTGTGTGTGTGTGTGTGTGTGTTTGTGTGTCTGAGTGCGCGCGCGCACATGTGCACCTAAGCATTATTTATTTCTGTAAGTTTGTTCATTTTGTAAAACACAGAAGCACTCATCCACAGCAGAGTTTTTGTTTTGTATCATTGTGGTGTTTTTACATTCATGTGTGTGTGATACTGTTAGTGTGTGTTTGTGCATATGTGCGTGTGCGTGTGTGTATGTGTGTGTGTGTGTGTGTGTGTGTGTGTGTGTGTGTGGAGGCTGCTTGTATACATTTTGTGTACGCATGTGGTGTGTGTGTGTGTGTGTGTGTGTGTGTGTGTGTGTGTGTGTGTGTGTGTGTGTGTGCTCAACTGTGGGTCTGTTTACTGTGTGTGTGTGTGGTGGTGGTGGTGGTGGTGGTGTGTGTGTGTGTGTGGCCAATTGTGGGTCTGCTTACTGTGGTGTGTGTGTGTGTGTGTGTGTGTGTGTGTGTGTGTGTGTGTGTGTGTGTGTGTGTGTGTGTGCCCAATTGTGGGTCTGCTTACTTATCTTGAAACTTTTATTTTGTATTTCAGATTCTTCTTCAGTTTCTGCATTTCAACGGCAATGCAGCCATGCCTGTCGAAGGTGATCCAGGGTACGACCAGCTCTACAAGATTCAACCCATTCTGGATCATCTGCATGAAAAGTTCCAGGAATTTTTGTGTGCATTCTACAGTTGCTGTTTTTTCTCACCTCTGTGTGTGTTCATGATTTTGTCAATGCTGTGACCAGACCGAGTGCCATCAGTGAAAAAAGACCATGTGGAGTAATCTCAGTGTGTGTTTCTTTGAACCATGGTTTGGACAGACATACAAAAAAAAAAATAAAAAAAAATAAAAATAAAAAAAAAGAGCACCGTCCCCTAAAATTATTTAAGCAGGGAATGCAGGAATGCAGACAACCTGAGGATTATGTCCAAGACTTCGTATGGCAAGTGATGGATTCCTATAGAACAGCGTGGCAGTAATGTAAGTATCTGTGTAAAAACTAACACACTTCCTACAATGTTTTGTGTGATAATAATTGCATGCAATGTGTGTGTGTGTGTGTGTGTGTGTGTGTGTGTGTGTGTGTGTGTGTGTGTGTGTGTGTGTGTGTGTGTGTTTTCTTTTCAACAGACAATTGTTTTATATTTTTTCTTCAGACGTTTTTTCCATGGTTGTCAATTTGAACATTTACCAGTGAGTATTATGCTATAACAATTTAGACCACACTGTATACTTACAGTGATGCTGAGTAAACACTAACAGAAGTTTTCATTCAGTGATTTACAGGTTTTATGTGTTGTTTAACATGTGTATGTGTTCAGAAACTGTTCTTTTCTTGTAAAACCACCATTTGTTACATCGCTGTCCATTCCCTAATAGCCAGCAAAACTACATTATATAGCATCTTGGCTTGGGGTAAAAGGAAAGAGAAGCCATAAAATCTAAGTCATATGTCAACAAATAAATTAAATAAGCAGTGATTAAGGTAATGAACCTACCCCAAATAGTAAAATCATGCCCCTTTCTAGCAGAATTGGGTACCCCCAGTAACACAACAGATTGTTTACATAGAGGGAAGAGGGACATTTATTGACAACAATACAAATCCCAGATGTTTGTAATGTTGTTGAGCTACCACCAAAAGGTATTTTGCTGTGTTTAGTGGGCTTTTATATGCTCAATTATTCTAAAACTCTCACACTGAAAACAAAACAAAAACTGTTTTTTAGCACATGTTATTAGTGTGAACCCTCAACATAACCAACACAGCCAAAATAGAATGATGTGAAATTGTAGACATAGGTATAATGAAGTAATCCACAAAAAATGGATGAATAATGTACATGTTAGTGAACATACCCTGAAAGCATGATTATGCCCCTTTTCACCCAACAACTACTTACCCTAATTATGAGCAGATTGTCATCAAGAACAACAT